>QNTS01008965.1:10150-27650 GCA_003317085.1 Hucho hucho | reverse complement strand
ATGAAAGGGGCTATTGATAAATATAACGTAAACACATCTGTTCGTCTCAAAGGTCCCCGCTTTGACAATAATGTCTCCTGCCTGTTCAACACGGGTGGAAGTGGAGGAAACAGACAGATATCAGATGGTTTTGCAACTATTACTACTACTATAACTACTACTATAACTACTATAACTATTACTACTACTACTACTACTATTGCTACTACTACTATTACTATTACTATTACTAGTACTACTACTACAATAACTACTACTACTACTATAACTATTACTACTACTACTACTATAACTACTATAACTAGTACTACTACTACTACTACTATTGCTACTACTACTATTACTATTACTATTACTATTACTATTACTACTACTACAATAACTACTACTACTACTATAACTATTACTACTACTACTACTATAACTACTATAACTAGTACTACTACTACTACTACTATTGCTACTACTACTATAACTATTACTACTACTACTACTACTATTGCTACTACTATTATTACTATTACTATTACTATTACTATTACTATTACTACTACTACAATAACTACTACTACTACTATAACTATTACTACTACTACTACTATAACTACTATAACTATTACTACTACTACTACTACTATTGCTACTACTACTATTACTATTACTACTACTATTACTATTACTATTACTATTACTACTACTATAACTATTACTATAACTACTACTATAACTATTACTACTACTACTACTACTATTGCTACTACTATTATTACTATTACTATTACTATTACTATTACTACAATAACTACTACTACTACTATAACTATTACTACTACTACAATAACTACTACTACTACTATAACTACTATAACTATTACTACTACTACTACTACTATTGCTACTAATACTATTACTATAACTACTACTATAACTATTACTACTACTACAATAACTACTACTACTACTATAACTATTACTACTACTACTACTACTATTGCTACTACTACTATTACTACTATTACTACTATTACTACTATTACTACTATTACTATTACGACTATTACTATTACTATTACTATAACTATTACTACTACTACTATTGCTACTACTACTAATACTATTACTACTACTACTATTGCTAAACCTACTACTACTACTACTACTACTACTACCACTCCTGCTGATACTACTATTACTACTACTACTATTGCTACTACCACTACTGCTACTACTACTACTACTATTACTACCACTATTACTACTACTGCTACTGCTAATACTACTGTTACTACTACTGCTATTGCTACTACTACTGCTACTATTACTACTACTACTATTGCTACTACTACTACTACTACTACTACTACTACTACTACTACTACTTCTACTGCTGATACTACTATTACTACTACTACTATTGCTACTACCACTACCATTACTACTACTACTACTGCTACTACTACTGCTACTCCTACTACTACTACTGCTACTCCTACTACTACTACTACTACTACTACTCCTACTACTACTACTACTGCTACTCCTACTATTACTACTACTACTACTGCTACTCCTACTACTACTCCTATTACTACTACTACTCCTACTATTGCTACTATTACTATTACTATTACCATTACTAATACTAATACTATAACTATTGCTATTGCTACTACTACCACTACTACTACTACTACTACTACTACTACTACTACTACTACTACTACTACTACTACTACTACTACTACTCCTACTACTACTACTACTACTACTACTACTACTACTACTACTACTACTACTACTACTACTACTACTACTACTACTACTACTACTACTACTACTACTACTACTACTGCTACTCCTACTACTACTACTACTACTACTACTCCTACTACTACTTCTACTACTGCTACTCCTACTATTACTACTACTACTACTGCTACTCCTACAACTGCTACTACTACTCCTACTACTACTACTGCTACTCCTACTTTTACTACTACTACTACTACTGCAAATCCTACTACTACTACTACTCCTACTACTACTACTACTACTACTACTACTACTACTACTACTACTACTCCTACTACTACTACTACTACTACTACTACTACTACTACTACTGCTACTACTACTACTACTACTACTACTACTACCAGAGACATTGAACGTAACCCTCAGGAGAGGTGCTGTAGATCTAAAGAAAAATGAATATTTTTGCTTTGCTCTGGAAATATCTTTGGTGTCAAAAGAGCTCAAGGACTGTGAACATCTGCCGTCAGTAAAGCTGAATGAAAAAAGGTATACCAGTACACTATTAGAATCAAACCAAATGTTATTTGTCACATGCTTTGTAAACAACAGGTGTAGACTATCAGTGAAATGCTTACTTATGGGCCCTTCCCAAGGAATAAATACACGCTGAGTAACGATAACTTGGCTATATACACAGGGTATCTGTACCAAGTCTATGCAGGGGTACGAGGTAATTGAGGTAGATACAGTTGAAGTCAAAAGTTTACATACACTTAGGTTGGAGTCATTAAAACTTGTTTTTCAACCGCTCCACAATTTTTTGGTTAATTAACAAACTATAGTTTGGCAAGTCGGTTAGGACGTCTACTTTGTGCATGACACAAGTAATTTTTCCAACAATTGTTTACAGACAGATTATTTAACTTATAATTCACTGTATCACAATTCCAGTGGGTCAGAAGTTTACATACACTAAGTTGACTGTGCCTTAAAACAGCTTGGAAAAATCCAGAAAATTATGTCATGGCTTTAGAAGCTTCTGATAGGCTAATTGACATGATTTGAGTCAATTGGAGGTGTACCTGTGGATGTATTTCAACGCCTACCTTCAAACTCAGTGCCTTTTTGCTTGACATGGGAAAATCAAAAGAAATCAGCCAAGACATCAGAAAAATAATTGTAGACCTTCACAAGTCTGGTTCATCCTTTGGAGCAATTTCCAAACGCCTGAAGGTACCATGTTCATCTGTGCAAACAATAGTACTCAAGTATAAACACCATGGGACCACGCAGCTGTCATACCGCTCAGGAGCGAGACGCGTTCTCTATCCTAGAGAGGAACGTACTATGGTGCGAATAAGTGCAAATCAGTCCCAGAATAGCAGCAAAGGACCTTGTGAAGATGCTGGAGGAAACAGGTACAAAAGTATCTATATCCACAGTAAAACGAGTCCTATATCGACATAACCTGAAAGGCCGCTCAGCAAGGAAGAAGCCACTGCTCCAAAGCCGCCATAAAAAAGCCAGACTACAGTTTGCAACTGCACATGGAGACAAAGATCGTACTTTTTGGAGAAATGTCCTCTGGTCTGATGAAACAAAAATAGAACTGTTTGGCCATAATGACCATCGTTATGTTTGGAGGAAAAAGGGGGAGGCTTGCAAGCCGAAGAACACCATTCCAACCGTGACGCACGGGGGTGGCAGCATCATGTTGTGGGGGTGCTTGGCTGCAGGAGGGACTGGTGCACTTCACAAAATAGATGGCGTCATGAGGCAGGAAAATTATGTGGATATATTGAAGCAACATCTCAAGACATCAGTCAGGAAGTTAAAGCTGGGTCACAAATGGGTCTTCCAAATGGACAATGATCCCAAGCATACTTTCAAAGTTGTGGCAAAATGGCTTAAGGACAACAAAGTGAAGGTATTGGAGTGACCATCACAAAACCCTGACCTCAATCCCATAGAAAATGTGTGGGCAAAACTGAAAAAGCGTGTGCGAGCAAGGAGGCCTACAAACCTGACTCAGTTACACCAGCTCTGTCAGGAGGAATGGGCCAACATTCACCCAACTTATTGTGGGAAGCTTGTGGAAGGCTACCAGAAATGTTTGACCCAAGTTAAACAATTTAAAGGCAATGCTACCAAATACTAATTGAGTGTATGTAAACTTCTGACCCACTGGGAATGTGATGAAAGAAATAAAAGCTGAAATAAATAATTCTCTCTACTGACATTTCACATTCTTAAAATAAAGTGGTGATCCTAACTGACCTAAGACAGGGAATCTTCCCTAGGATTGAATGTCAGGAATTGTGAAAAACTGAGTTTAAATGTATTTGGCTAAGGTGTATGTAAACTTCTGACTTCAACTGTATGTACATATAGGTAGGGATAAAGTGACTAGGCAACAGGATAGACAATAAACAGTAACATAAGCGTATGTGATGAATCAAAAGAGTGCAAAAAGAGTCAATGAAGATAGTTAAATAGTTAACCAATAACTCCCCAGACTAACTATTTTGTAGTCTTATGGCTTGGGGGTAGAAGCTGCTCAGGGTCTTGGTGGTTCCAGACTTGGTGCATCAGTACAGCTTGCCGTGTGGTAGCAGAGAGAACAGTCTATGACTAGGGTGGCTGGAGTCTTTGACAATTTTTAGGGCCTTCCTCTGACACCACCTGGTTTAGAGGTCCTGGATGGCAGGGAGCTAGGCCTCAGTGATGTACTGGGCTGTATGCATTACCCTCTGTAGCACCTTGCGGTTGGGTGCCAAGCAGCTGCCATACCAAGTGGTGATGCAGCCAGTCAAGATGCTCTCAATGGTAAGCTGTAAAACTTGTTGAGGATCTGAGGGCCCATGCCAAATATTTTCAGCCTCCTGAGGTGGCTGTGTTGGTTTGTGTGGACCATGATAATTCCTTAGTGATGTGGACAATGCGGACCTTGAAGCGCTTAACCTTCTCCACTATAGCACGGTTGATGTGGATGGGGGGCATGCTGGGCCTCCGTTTCCTGTAGTCCACGATCAGCTCCTTTGTTTCGCTGTCGTATAGGGAGAGATAGTTGTCCTGGAACCACACTACCAGGTCACTGACCTCTTCCTTATAAGCTGTCTCATCGTCGTCGGTAATCAGGTCAACCACAGTTGTGTCGTCAGAAAACTTAATGATGGTGCTGCAGTCGTGCGCAGCCACGCAGTCGTGGGTGAACAGGGAGCATACGACGGGACTAAGCACGCACCTCCTGTTTGGCCACTCTATAAATGAACTTGAAAAACCTTTTGGGGTTCTAAAAATTGCCACACAGGGGAAACCTTTCCAGTTCAAAAAGGTTCCTTGAGGAACTTCTGAAAGGGTCTTCGTCTTGGAGGAACCACTGTGTAAAGGTTCAAACCGGAACCTTCTTGTGATGGGAGGGGTTTCATTTTGAACCTTTTTAATAATATATTGTAGAGGTGGCAGCCTATCAGAAGACTGGAGGAGTGGCTTATTGGAGGCGTGGTGTTCAGAGTTATTTTTGGCCACCCATTAGAGTAAATGTCATTCTTGTTCATCATGTTAAGTTTGTACACTGCAATTATTCAATTTTACTTTAATATTTTTGCAAATTTCATTCTAATACAACATTAATATTGCTGATTACAAATATGAATAAAGTGGTAATGATTCACATTTTTGGATTTGCACAGGCTCTTGAGGAACTAATACACAACTGAAGGCCTCATTGAAGCTATAAAACAGTCATAATTCAACCTTCACGTGATGGCAATACAACAGAACAGATTAACAGGAATTACATGTCAATCAATCAAATGTGTTTATAAAGCCCTTCTTACATCCACTGATGTCACAAAGTGCTGTACAGAAACCCAGCCTAAAACCCCAAACAGCAAGCAATGCAGGTGTAGAAGCACGGAGGTTAGGAAAAACTCCCTAGAAAGGCCGGAACCTAGGAAGAAACCTGGAGAGGAACCAGGCTATGAGGGGTCGCCAGTCCTCTTCCGGCTGTTCCGGGTGAAGATTATAAGAGAACATGGCCAAGATGTTCAAATATTTTTTGCCTTGAAGTGTAATGCATGAATCAGAATATTTTCTAAAAATAACTCTCTGATAGCACTTACTTTCATGCCAGCCTGTATCTTTAGCAGTGTAAATTAATACAAGAGAAGGACCTAGATACAATATGTGCTTTATGACACATGTACGCCCATGGGTGGCCTAAAAAGATCCAACTTAAAGCCACGCTCCGACTAAGCCACACCTACAGTCCAGAGTTCCTCCAGAAACTCGTTTCTACATTGAAACGTTAAAGGTTCCTCCAAGAACCCATCAACTATACAAAGGTGAAAATATGAACTATTGACTAGCAATGGTTCCTCTAATAGTATATATTCAATGAAATTGCATAACACTTTATTTGTTGACCTGAAGTGTAATGCATGAATCAGAATATTTTCTAAAAATAACTCTCTGATAGCACTTACTTTCATGCCAGCCTGCATCTTTAGCAGTGTAAATTAATACAAGAGAAGGACCAAGATACAATATGTGCTTTATGACACACATCTAGTACTGCAGTGCATATACTCACAGATATTAACTCCTAAGGCCACTGCCACTACTGGGTCCATTAAAATCCATACCAAGGCCCTTATTCATAAAGTGTCTCACAGTAGGAGGGTCTGATTTAGGATCAGGTTTTCCCTGTCTGTGAAATCTTTATTCATTATGATCTAAAAGGCTAAACTGATACTAGATCAGCTCTTCTACTCTGAGATCCTTTATGAATACAGGTCCACGCCTTTAAACATCAATAATTTTTTAGCATAAAGAAATATTCTAGCTCAAAGTGCTGCTAATAGGTACGGTATATCACCACTGGTAATGGTTTGGTGAGCTGTCCCATGGTCAATGTAGTGTGCAGCTGAGAACACGGGCCCTGTTTCAGTACTTCACCACTGAATATTACCTTCCATGGCTGTTAACCTGACATGTTCCCACATAAATCGTTATATTTACTTCTGTCTGAGAATAGAAATGGCCTGGAAGCACTGTACCTGGCCTCTCTGTACTGAATGTACAAACATTCTGCATCCTGTTGTATGATATGTTTACTGTTAGTGGGTTCTCCCCTCACAAAATCACAGTGGTATAAATATATCTTTTTTAAATTTACACTCAAGTACTTAATGCAAGTATGAAATCAACGACAGAGCAACTCTCAATTACTGTAGCGTTAGTAGGGGGATAAATATGATCTCATCCAGTAGAAAAGGCCATGTCATCACAATATGTTACAGTTTATCTAATAGGAACGTTTTCCTACTTCATTTCATGATTGTTTGACCCTTGAAAAGTGCACCAGTCAACAGTGTGTTGCTGGTATACTAGTACTGTCTCTTTAAGATCAAACGTACTGCTGCTCTATGTCTCTGACCGTTACAGCTGCTGTTATTGTTGTTGGACACTTGTCTTCAATGTGAGCCCAAGGCACTGTGGGATACCAAGACCTGTCTTCACTTTCAAGGTCTTCCTAACACTCCTTGTCCTAACAGTCTTTTGATGTCTTTAAATGTTGCTGAAACTCTTTGCAAAAATTCCCACGGGAACTTTAATATTGTCTAATAATTCTCTTTGATTATATTCCAGTTCAAACTACTGAATATTTGCGGTAGATAGTAGGATAATATTATTTTCCCTTTCCCATGCTATTAAGCAATTATAGAAATAACCTAATGTTTCTACAATAAATCCCTTACTCCTGTATGTGCAAGAAAAATATATTTGTGGTCATTTTCTACAGTCTAACTGGTTTTGTTAAAGGTTCAATATGTACTCGTTTTATGCCAATGACACAGATGGAGAATACTGTAAAATTGCTATGCATGACTTTGGCTTCTAATTTCAGACTTCTTCATTGTTCAGCACACTATTTAGGATTGAGAGAGAATGGAGGAAAATGTAGCCTTACGAATTCCTGTTTATGGATGATGTTTCTCTTGTCTGTTTGCCCAGCACTTGTTTATCCTACATAAAAATGCACAATCTCTCTTTGTCTAGACATTCTAAGTCTTCAACTTTTAGAATAAGTATACCAATAAAGCCAAACATGCAATATACTGTTTATACAGTATACTGCATTAAAGTAAATGGACAGTCCTGTTTGTTCTGCTCCTGTGTCATTTTCTAATGATGTAAACCAAGCTCCCATGGTATTTCATCTCAGAGATGTACACAAATATATGGCCTGTAATTTCCCCTATCAACCGGTGTTGTAGTTTAGGAAAAGGAAACTAATTTCTCAGTTGAACACTGTAAGGACAAATGAAATTGAATAAATAGTTTGGGTTGCGGAGTCTCATTTGTATCAATCAATTAATCAAATGTATTTATAAAGCCCTTTTTACACCAGCAGATGTCACAAAGTGCTATGTAAGTACCCAGCCTAAAACCCAAAACAGCAAGCAATGCAGATGTAGAGATCCGATATTCTATTTTAATTCAGGCTAATCTGAGACTCTTAAAGTGGCAATCAGCAGAGAAAACAATAACACGTCGGAATACCTGCCCCTGTTTCATTAAAAAAGCTGAGGGATGGGGCTGGACTCTCAAATTCATAAACAGAGCTATGGATGCAAGGACTGACCATCCATGATATCAACACTATAGTTTTAAGCATGTTTTGAGGCTATAAAGTGGGTTCTAAAGGGGTACGACTCTTGAACTAAGCTCATGAGGCATTTATAAGTTATATTCTTCAAGAATCAATGTGTGTGTGTGTGTGTGTGTGTGTGTGTGTGTGTGTGTGTGTGTGTGTGTGTGTGTGTGTGTGTGTGTGTGTGTGTGTGAAGAGAGAGAGCGAGAGAGAGAGAGAGAGAACTCACCCAAGGAAGCAGTGACATCTAGTGGATAAAGACAATAACTACGCACGTGTAAATATTAAATATATAACAAGACAGAAAAAAAGGTTTTCCTTGTCGTCAGACAAACCTCAGACAAAACACAATAACTGCTCATCCTTATTATAAAGTCTATGGTTATTACACCATCTAAATGTAATGTCTACATTAGCAATATAATCTGGGCCGTATTCATTCGGCACCAAATGGAAGAACACAGACTGAAACAGGGATGGACTACCTCAACCTGTCCAATAACAACATTTGTTCTCCATTGCAAATGATTTTCTACAGGCTTATGTCTAATTCAGTGGCGCAGCAAGGTTATGTTAATGTCTTCCATTCCGTTTCTCATTTGTCATACATATGGAGGTGATTGTTTAATAACTTTTCTTTAAACTGTTGTTTAATGGGTGTGTTGTAGAAGCTCACCAAAACAGCTGTACAGTGTAGCTATTTATCAGTCTTGAACAGAAACGGACTTGCTATAGGGCAGTTCGGGCAAATGCCAGATGGGCTGGTCCATCTTTAGCCCAGTGGGCCTGTCTTAATTGGGAGTTTTGCGCAAAATTATCATTATTTGACTGAAAATGGGCTGGTGTGTTAGACATGCCTGGGCTGATTTCTGGTCCCAAATTGCATTTGCTGAAGTTCTGCATTTGAATTGAATTGAATTGAATTTATTTTGGGCAACAGACATATACAACATAATGCACAATGTGGACCCAGAGGATATCACTTGAAAGTATGAATTAAAACGCTTATTTTCATGATTAAAAGACAAGACAAAATTACAAACAACCATAAATACATTCATTATATTGACATCCTAAAAAGTCCCACTAGTCACTGCCCTTCTCCCTAACCTTAAAAACCAACCATATTCATTTCACATGAAATACATGAAAACGTTCTCCTCGCAGTACTGTTTACTCTTTGGAATTTACAAGACATAACACTAGCTCTGGTATTGTGACTGTGTTGGTTATAGACCATATCAATGTGGTTTTTCATGTAACCTGGGGCACGATCATTTAAGATGTCAAACATATGATTAAGTTTAAGTTGGTCCACTAGGGACTCCAAAGGCAACAAGCCCACCTCCCACAACTCCTGTACCCCTATGTGGGTCCTAGGGGGGACATTCAGCATTATTTTGCATTTCTCTTTTTCAGTTTTTTTGATAGCCCACTATACGAAGCAGAGCAGGCATAATCAAAATGACACTGAATCAAGGTTGAGACAAGCAGTTTCTTAACTTTAATGTTAAAATATCTAGTGTTACGATATAAACATTTCAATTTGTTTGCCATTTTAGAAAGAATTTTAGCAGCAATCAGGTCTCCAGAAAGGCAGGGCTGACATCACTTTTTCCCAAGTGTAGCGACAATTTTTTCTCAGACAACCGATCTCTAACAAAATGCAATTCCTTACTCAGGGTCTCCTCTATGTAAACTGTATCCTTCCCTGATACCAGTATGGATGAATCCAGCATAAAGCAAGAGTTTGCACTTTACTGTAACTGGCATATATAAGAAATAAGAGAGGCCCTAAAATTGATCCCTGCGGTACTCCACAGGATATTTCTTTGGCATCTGACAGAACATCACCAACATTACCTACTTGTGTTCTGTTGGTCAGATAAGACCTAAACCAATTCACTGCTACATCATTTAGACCCATGCATTTCAGTTTCATCAGGATAATATCATGGTCTACAGTGTCAAAAGCTTTCTGCAAGTCTAACATGACCATACCTTTATAGTTCCCCTTCTCACTTTCCTGCTAAATGTGGTCAAAAAGGTGGATAAGGCAAGTAATCAGTTGAATGAGCTGTTCTAAAGCCAGATTGGAGTTCATAAAGAAGTTTGTGCTCAAGAAGGTATCCCTCAAGTTGATTAAAAAGAATCTCTCAGCAACTTTGGATAAGGTGCTGAGGATTAACACAGGCCTGTAGTTTCCTACATTTGTTTTATTGCTCTTCTTGTGGAGTGGAACCACCCGCGCTGTTTTGAGATCCTTGGGAAATGTACCACTACTAATAGAAAGGTTTACAATATGTGTTATCATTTTAGCAGTGACACAAGCACTATCCTTTATGAATCTTGCAGGAAGGTTATCCAGCCCAGTTGCTTTGTTTGTGCTCATTAAGCATAGTAGATTGTTAACTTTCTCCTCTGTTACCATGTACAGCTCAAACAAATAATTTGTGATACCTTTGCTATGGTAAAAGTTGTTAATGAAAGGATGGCCATAGTGTCAGACGGGTAACTTCTTAACCAGAGATGAGGCTATAGTGGTAAAAAAAATGTGGTAAAATAATGTGCAACCTTTGCCTGGTCATAACATAAAACATCATCAATATTCAGGCCAATAGTACAGGACTTTACCTTATGGGGAGTTTTGAGCCAATGTCCTTTAACATTTTCCAACAGTTTACGAGGCTGATGGTAAATTGTCATTAAAAGCATCTATATAATGTTGGGATTTGGCCTTATCCATTTTGTATCTTGCCTGGTTTCTACAGTTAATATAACCGTCATCATCTTGTTGTAGATTTGTCCTTCTGAATCTTGCCAGGTAGCCATCCTGTTTCCTTATGAGGTCTAAGATCTCAGAAGTGATCCATTTCCCTGACCGCTGTTTGATTCCAATTTGTTTCATCGTAACCAGAGAGTCGAGTGCAGACAGAAACAGATCTTTAAAAATATACCAAGCTTGATCAACATCATCACAGTTTAGTACATGAGACTAATCCAAACTTCCAAGAACCTCTATAAAACGTTGTTTTGTTGTTTTAGTCCAAATAACTGATTCAAGTTATACAGGGCATTCACTAGTGTACTTTCTTGGGTGATAACTGCACGTATTAAAATCGCCAAGCAGAATACATTCTCTATCAGCAAATACATTGTGATCACAGAAATTCGATTCAAGTAAATCATAGAAATGATTCTGCTTAGGAGGCCGATACACAAGTATAGGACGACATTTAGGAAGAAGTATATCTACTCATGCAATCTCAAGACCATCCATTCTTAGATCTAAACGAGGGTTAAAATACACATAATTGCTAGTAAAAACACACACGCCGCCACCATTTCGATCAGTTCTATGAATGCTATAACCCGGTAGCTCAACCTCATCCTCCTCAATTGACCCATCGAGCCATGTCTCAGTCACAGCATCTACTGCAGTTACAATTCACTTAGGGCCTTTATTCAAAGAGATTGAATGCAGATCATCTATTTCACAAGGTGAAAATGTAAGATTGTCCAACATTTCAATTAGACATTAAGAAAATACAAATGAATTCTTGAAGACTCCTGGCCTAACCAGGAGGTTTGGCAACCCTATTTGAAAATGTTCATGACACTTTTATTTACAGATCAAACTGGGGTGCTTATTAATGAAATAGTCCCATGATATCAATTAGCGACGCATTCTATTCTCCTAATTGAATATCATTTGCTTAATGAAAGGAGAACACGTTGAGGAGAATTCCTTGAGGTATTTCTGTTTTCACACGTCAGCTTGGAAACCAGCCGGAGCCAGGCAATCTTCCCACAGTGAGAGCGGACTATTTCTTCATAATCAACTGGCTGTCCTCCTTCCTGGTTCCCATGGTGTCCGGCAGCACAATAACTATGAATGGAATGAAAATGTGTCTCTCATGAGAGCATGGACCTCTATTGTTTTAACTGAGAACAAACTCATGGGTCATAGATTTATAGCAATGTCTCACACGCCTTTATACTATGAACTTTGAAACATAGCAAATCATGAATATTTTCCCCGCCAAAGAATGTTCTATTCTCTATGCTGTCTAAAGGGGATTGGCTGAGAGAAGCTTTTCAACTTGAAAAAAATAAACATTGAAAATGTATTTTCCCTTTCTTTTCACTTCTCCCGGACTCGGATTTCGCTCCTTCTGATATTTCTTAAATTCTTTCAATTTTGGGGATTTGTGCATATTGTTTTTGTTTTGTTAGGTATTACTGCACTGTTGGAGATAGAAACATAAGCATTTTGCTGCACCTGCAATAACATCTGCAAAATATGTGTGTAAGCGACTGACAACGTTTCATTTTCTTTGATTTTCATTCTGTCAATACCAACTGCTCTTTTAAATCCAGTCACTATCTAGTATACACAACATTATCAAAGAACACTTCCTGGTGCTTGGCGTCTGTCATCTGGCAGACGCCAAGCACTCTGCCTCTGAATAGAGGCCTTAAAATAGCCTCTCGAAGGGGGCTGTGTGGTTCAGGTGCATACTAATGCAGTCTGGGTAGCTGTGTGGCTGGCTGGCTGGCTGGCTGCCTGTGACTCCGGAGTGTGTCGCCCAGTCTGTCAGTGGCTCCACAATGAAAACATCCCCAGTCACCACCGGCAGGCTGCATTTTGACTCTCTGTCTTGCACATGCTCAGTGAGACTCCAGTCGTGAATCTTTTCATTCATACTGTACATCTCTCTCCCTCCATCGCCTGGCTAGGCAAGCTGCTGCTGTAGCCTCCACCTTCCCTCCACTCTGCTCTGTGCTGTCTCTGACAATGGATGATTGATATCTCCATCCCTCCTTCTGTTTATCCCTCGCTCCTCAGTGGGGAAAAGAAACGAGAAACAGGGGGAATCTCCTTCTCAAAGATCTGTAATTGACAACACAAGACTGTCTTGGGGGAATTCTTCTCTCTCCTCTCTTCTTTCCTGTGATGGATGGATGAGGATTTATATTGGTCATGTAACCCTCTTCAAGGCAGTAGAAGACGTGGGAGAAGAGGGGGAAGAGGAGGAGAAGTAGATGAGCGATGTCTTGGGCTACAGTGTGAGGGAGGTTTTCAACAGAGGCAAATGTGCCTCTCTAGTCTTTCGTCTCAGTGTTGATTTTGGACAGATAATGATGTTTTAGTTTTACCATGGAGTTCAGCGCGTCATCTGTGTTTGACCAGCAGAAAGGTAAGCAAGCAGGCAACCAGTGTTGGATGTTACATATCACAATAAGGAAGAGGAACTGGAACAGGGGAGAGAGAGAGAGCGAGAGAGAGGGAGAGGGAGGGAGGGAGGGAGAGGGGAGCGATGTCGCTGCCGCTGTTGCCATGGAAATGCTGTGTTCTCTCTACTTGGCTTTGGCATCATGATGAGTAGATGCTGGGTTTATGGCTGTTGTGTGGGATGACTAGCTAACAAGATCTAGTGTGTAGGGATCTATTGTGTAGGGATCGAGTGTGTAGGGATCTAGTGTGAAGAGATCTACTGTGAGGAGATCTAGTGTGAAGAGATCTAGTGTGAAGGGATCTAGTGTGTCTGGATCTAGTGTGAAGGGATCTAGTGTGAAGGGATCTAGCGTGAAGTGATCTAGTGTGTAGGGACCTAGTGTGAAGGGATCTAGTGTGAAGGCACCTAGTGAGAAGGGACCTAGTGTGAAGGGATCTAGTGTGAAGGGACCTAGTGTGAATGGATCTAGTGTGAAGGGACCTAGTGTGAAGGGATCTAGTGTGAAGGGATCTTATCTATAAAGTGTGGTCTTAAATGAAAAGGATTATATCTTAATGTGGGGAACCCTTTTTTAACCATCTAAGTGGATTCTACGTTGAATACACCATGGTTTAGAGGAAATCTTGCAGCGAGAGGTACAGCAATCCCATTCACAATAACTAGGTACTGCAATCCCATTCACAATAACTAGGTACTGCAATCCCGTTCACAATAACTAGGTACTGCATTCCCATTCACAAGAACTAGGTACTGCATTCCCATTCACAATAACTTGGTATTGTATGGTGTCTGTCCAGAGTCCAAGGAAGATTATCCAGCAAGAGCTCTATTTTATCTTCCTAGTTAGATATAGTAGATCTAGGGGAACCCTCATTTGTAGGACATTCTACTTCTTATATTTCTATGTATCATATTCCTATGATTGGAATTCCAATTTGAAATGGACTGATGTCAACATGACACCCTGGGGCCAAGGAAAGGGTAGCACACATTGGCTGTGGAATCAGGAATGCTGTGGTTGTGTTGCAGAGGTTGTGGTTGTGGTGTGGTTGTGTTGCGGAGGTTGTGGTTGTGGTGTGGTTGTGTTGCAGAGGTTGTGGTTGTGGTGTGGTTGTGTTGCGGAGGTTGTGGTTGTGGTGTGGTTGTGTTGTGGAGCACATTAGGTTGTTGCCACCTTATTTGGGGAGGACGGGCTCATAGTAAAGGCTGGAACGGAGTAAATGGAACGGTATCATGGTTTCCCTGTGTTTGATACCATTCCATTCACTCCATTCCAACCATTATTGTGAGCCGTCCTCCCCTCCATGGTCCTGTGTTGTGGAGGTTGTGGTGGTGTTGTGGAGAGGTTCTGGTCGTGTTGTGGTTGTGTTATGGAGGTTGAGCCAGATTGTGTCATGCCAGTGGATTTCCCAGACTGACTCTCACTTCAATGTAATGATTTGATGGATTGCATAATATATTCCCTCTTAATCAATCAATGAGAAAGGAAAGGTTCCCTCAATATATTATAAAGGTGGGATGTCCTGCCTCACCAATCAGCCATGTCCATGACATGACACTTAGAAAAGATGGTGCTACCTAGAACCATAATTTCCCCCTTAGTGGAACCCTTTCACCAATACAAGTTTCTACGTGGAACCGTTTGACCACTAAAAGGTTCTAAGTAGAACCTTTTTCACCACCAAAGGGTCCTACCTGGAACCAAAAAAGGTTATCCTTTGGGGACAAACGAAGAAGGTTTACATGCACCTACAGGTCTAGGTCTACTGGTCATTACGAAGAGCATACGTCTTCAACTTCCAATATGCACAACACTATGTAAACAAATACACATTCCAAATTCGACAGTCCTCAAAATGGCTGTGTTGAGGGTTTCATCCCAATGGTCTACATCCATTAATTTACTGTATTACATTCTATACATTAGTCAATATTTTTGCGGTTCTTGCATGAGTTATTCCACGACTTACAGTACATAATCCAAATTGAGCACACTCCATCTATTCATAAAAAATACTATATTGACATTGATGTACGTATAACCACATTGATATATATATATAACCACATTGATATATATATAACCACATTGATGTATATAACCACATTGATATATATAACCACATTGATATATATATAACCACATATAACCACATATATAACCACATTGATATATATATAACCACATTGTGTTGTATTTACTGCATAACCACATTGATATATTTACTGTATAACCACATTGATATATGTACTGTATAACCACATCAATATATGTACTGTATAACCACGTTGATATATATAACCACATTGATATATGTACTGTAAAACCACATTGAAATAATTACTGTATAACCACATAGATATATGTACTGTATAACCACATTGATATATATAACCACATTGATATATGTACTGTATAACCACATTGATATATGTACTATATAACAACATTGATATATGTACTGGATAACCACATTGATATATGTACTGTATAACCACATTGATATATGTACCGTATAACCACATTGATACAGTGAGGGAAAAAAGTATTTGATCCCCTGCTGATTTTGTACATTTGCCCACTGACAAAGAAATGATCATTCTATAATTTTAATGGTAGGTTTATTTGAACAGTGAGAGACAGAATAACAACAAATAAATCCTGAAAAACGCATGTGAAAAATGTTATAAATTGATTTGCATTTTAATGAGGGAAATAAGTATTTGACCCCTCTGCAAAACATGACGTAGTACTTGGTGGCAAAACCCGTGTTGGCAATCACAGAGGTCAGACGTTTCTTGTAGTTGGCCACCAGGTTTGCACACATCTCAGGAGGGATTTTGTCCCACTCCTCTTTGCAGATCTTCTCCAAGTCATTAAGGTTTCGAGGCTGATGTTTGGCAACTCGAACCTTCAGCTCCCTCCACAGATTTTCTATGGGATTAAGGTCTGGAGACTGGCTAGGCCACTCCAGGACCTTAATGTGCTTCTTCTTGAGCCACTCCGTTGTTGCCTTGGCCGTGTGTTTTGGGTCATTGTCATGCTGGAATACCCATCCACGATCCATTTTCAATGCCCTGGCTGAGGGAAGGAGGTTCTCACCCAAGATTTGACGGTACATGGCCCCGTCCATCGTCCCTTTGATGCGGTGAAGTTGTGCTGTCCCCTTAGCAGAAAAACACCCCCAAAGCATAATGTTTTCACCTCCATGTTTGACGGTGGGGATGGTGTTCTTGGGGTCATAGGCAGCATTCCTACTCTTCCAAACACGGCGAGTTGAGTTGATGCCAAAGAGCTCCATTTTGGTCTCATCTGACCACAACACTTTCACCCAGTTGTCCTCTGAATCATTCAGATGTTCATCGGCAAACTTCAGACGGGCATGTATATGTGATTTCTTGAGCAGGGGGACCTTGTGGGTGCTGCAGGATTTCAGTCCTTCACGGCGTAGTGTGTTACCAATTGTTTTCTTGGTGACTATGGTCCCAGCTGCCTTGAGATCATTGACAAGATCCTCCCGTGTAGTTCTGGGCTGATTCCTCACCGTTCTCATGATCATGGCAACTCTATGAGGTGAGATCTTGCATGGAGCCCCAGGCCGAGGGAGATTGACAGTTCTTTTGTGATTCTTCCATTTGCGAAAAATCGCACCAACTGTTGTCACCTTCTCACCAAGCTGCTTGGCGAGGGTCTTGTAGCCAATTCCAGCCTTGTGTAGGTCTACAATCTTATTTACTATATAACCACATTGACAAATATAACCACATTGAAATATGTACTGTATAACAACATTGATATATTTACTGTATAACCACATTGATATATATAACCACATTGATATATGTA
>QNTS01008962.1:0-40748 GCA_003317085.1 Hucho hucho | reverse complement strand
CCTCTCTCTCTCTCTCGCCTAGTGCAGTGATCTGACCCTCTGGTCAGGCAGCAGGCCTAGTGCAGTGATCTGACCCTCTGGTCAGGCAGCAGGCCTAGTGCAGTGATCTGGCCCTTTGGTCAGGCAGCAGACCTAGTGCAGTGATCTGACCCTCTGGTCAGGCAGCAGGCCTAGTGCAGTGATCTGACCCTCTGGTCAGGCAGCAGGCCTAGTGCAGTGATCTGACCCTCTGGTCAGGCAGCAGGCCTAATGCAGTTATCTGACCCTCTGGTCAGGCAGCAGGCCTAGTGCAGTGATCTGGCCCTCTGGTCAGGCAGCAGACATGTATCATAGTGTTAGAGTTAGAGTTCCCCTCTCTCCCTACACCTGAATCCTTATTCATAATGACATCCTGCATAGCAGATGTCTCTAAAACAGAGTTTATAGACATGGGCCATGTCTTCCCACCCACAGGGGACAACACTTCACAGTTAATTAACCCTTGTTTGTGTGTGAGTGTGAGTTTGTGTGTGTGAGTGAGTTTGTGTGAGTGAGTGAGTGTGTGTGTGTGATTGTGTTTGTGTGTGTGTGTTCCGCATGTAGAAAGGATTAAATCCTGCCCCCACTGCCACTTCTATCGCCCCCTCCCCTATCCCTGGGTCCTCTCTCACCCTCTGCTTGCTCAGGAACAAGACAGGCTTCATTTCACACTGACAACTTGCCTGGGCATCCTTTTCTAGACGTTAACGTGCTTTAAGATGACAGTGCACAACAGAAGATTGATTACTCTGGTGAAAGTATAATCCTATAGCAATTTTAAAGTAAGTATAGTATGTTATAGTGCTGGCTATAATCACAGATTTTATGTAATGTATTAACATGGTTAAAGGAGTCTTGTCTTCTCTCAAAGCCTTAGGGGAGGTTATGCTGCCGACACATTTTGTGATACTGAGCCATAAAATCAAATAAAACATTTTTTATTGGTCACATACACATTGTTTGCAGATGTTAATGTGAGTGTAGCAAAATGCTTGTGCTTCTAGTTCCGACTATGCAGTAATATCTAACAAGTCATCTAACAAATTCACAACTACCTTATACACACAAATACTCACAAAAGGGATGAATAAGAATATGTACGTATAAATATATGGTTGAGCAATGGTGTGCGGCATAGACAAGATGTAGCAGAGGGTGTAGAATAAAGTATATACATATGAGATGAGTAATGTAGGATATGTAAACATTATTAAAGTGTCGTTATTTAAAGTGACTAGTGATACCTTTATTAAGTCCATTTAGTTGTGGCCAGAGATTTGAGTCTGTATGTTGGCAGCAGCCTCTCTATGTTAGTGATGGCTGTTTAACAGTCTGATGGCCTTGAGATTAAGCTGTTTTTCAGTCTCTCGGTCCCAGCTTTGATGCACCTGTACTGACCTCGCCATCTGGATGATAGCGGGGTGAACAGGCAGTGGCTCGGGTGGATGTTGTCCTTGATGATCTTTTTGGCCTTCTTGTGACACAGGGTACTGTAGGTGTCCTGGAGGGCAGGTAGTTTGCCCCCGGTGATGCGTTGTGCAGACCTCATTACCCTCTGGAGAGCCTTGTGGTTGAGGGCGGTGCAATTGCCGTACCAGGCGGTGATACAGCTCGACAGAATGCTCTCGATTGTGCATCTGTAAAAGTTTGTGAGTGTTTTAGATGACAAGCCAAATTTCTTCAGCCTCCTGGGGTTGAAGAGGCGCTGTTGCGCCTTCTTCACCACGCTGTCTGTGTGGGTGGGCCATTTCAGTTTGTCCGTGATGTTTATGTCGAGGAACTTTCCACCTTCTCCATGCTTTACGGTTGGTATGAGGTTATTCTATTCAAAGGCAGTGTTTAATTTTCGTGAAACATAGAGTATGGTTTTGCGGCCGAACAACTCCACCTTTGACTCATCTGTCCAGAGCACATTGTTCCAGTAGTTTTGGTCTTTACACAGGTGTTGTCTGCCAAACGTCAGTTGTGTCTTGATATTCTTTTTAGAGAGCAGAGGCTTCTTTCTTCCTGACCTCCTATGTAGGCTACGTTTGTGCAGTCTCTTTCTGACAGTTGACTCATGCAATTTGACATTAATTGTGGGAAGAGAGGCCTGTAGATCCCTTGATGTTACCCTGGTGTTCTTAGAGACTTCTATGAGCATATTTCGGTCAGTTCTTGGGCTGAATTTGGTGGGACGACCTGTCCTAGGTAGATTGCCAGTGGTCTGGAATTCTCTCAATTTGTAGATGATCCATCGGACAGTGGAATGGTGTACATCGAATTGCTTGGAAATGGATTTGTAATCCCTCCCAGACTAATGGGCATCAATAATATTTCTTCTGAGGGCCTCGGATAGGTCTTTTGATCTTGGCCTGATGTGTTAAATAAAGGTTAAATAAATAAATAAATATGTGTAAGTATGCACCCATATGGTTAAGACCAAACCAGACCAAGTTAATAATCTTTATGGAAGGCTGGACCCTCCAAAGTTACTCTCAAATTATTTTATAATCATTTGCACCTGTTTTTGGTGCACCTGATTCTAATTTGAGCCATTTTGTGTGGTGTTAAAGGTAGGGGTGTACTAACTTTTTCCGCATAAGGAAATTGCATTTGTGCTTATTTTAATTGCATAACATTTTCAAAGTTACATTTATTTTTGTGATTTGTTAAATTGGGTTACCTTTATCAATTAATGTGGTTGGAATTTAGCCCAAATATCCATGTGTCCAACTTTTCAGGGGGTGTACTTACTTTTTCTCATGACTGTATCTCTAGAAATATGTTAACATATTTAAACATGTGGTGTGTAAATACATTTTGACAGCATGCTGTGATAGCCAGCCAAATATATTCCAAAGTATATTTAATAAGTATATCTTGATGATGAATTTTTATGAATGGAACATGTAGCCATTTATCTAGCCATTTATCTTACATACATTCAAATGAAATGCAGAACACTACACATTTCAGCAATGAAACACAATAGCATGCTGTATTATGTTGAAAAGTTTGAATGAATGACTGACAGCTGAAAGAGTGCGTTCAATAATATTTTTGCTCAAATAACTTGATCCAATTACATTGGGTCACAGGAGTCACTAAAAGGTCACATCTGAAACACAAAACATCTGTACACTTAACATTAACATCTGCATTTGAGAATAAGGTCTTTGAACAATAAATTGATAGGCTGCTTACAATACAGATTCCTTTACCTCCAGTGTTCATTTTCAGACTCAACAGTTGACAGTTACCCTGACAATAATGCGGAGACAGAGAGTCAGTGAAACAATTCCAAACATGTGCGGCTATTGATCATAAAAACACATTTTATTTTCATTTTGATGGCTAGCTACTGATACAAAATACTAACTTCCATTGGCTAAGGTCTGTCCATAGGCAGCTTAGGCACCAGACCAGAAGTATACACTGCAGGAGGGGATTGTTTTAATTTTTATTAAACAGTTCTAGCTTTCTTGCTGTAAAAGAAACCCAACCCTCCCAAAAAGGCTAGATAGTTGGCAAGCAACACATTGCTTGAAAAGCTAGCAACACATTGCTTGACAAGCTAGCTAGGTAGCCCAGAAAATGTAACAAAAACTATTAGCAATTAAATTATATTAATACATACATGACTTATTAATTCAAAACTTGAATTTCCAAAACAATTCTTGCAGCTTGGTGGCAAAATAAAGAAGGGGTTGGCTGGCTGTATTGTCAAATTCTGTTAGCTAGGTGTGAAGCTATCTTTACTGAAAACTCTGAACGAATAAATACATTTTCCCCAAAATATTTACATATTTATATTTTATTGAAATATATTCCAATACATCACTTTTCCATATTGGTAATCTAGCTACCCAGTTATCCAGACAGTTAAACACACAAAAAAAACAACCTAAAACCAATTGTGTAATACAATGTAGCTAGCTAGTTAGCCAATTTAGCCAGTTTGTCCCATTGCCTTAACATTGGCATCAATTAGCATGCTAACCAATTAGCATTTGTAGCTCAGTAGATCTTTTTGGCAGTTAAACGTGACAAACTGAATTAACAAGCTATAGGAGATAAATGAGAAATGGGACAATTAAGCTTAAAATGTATCTATGCTTTATATGAAATACATTCTTCATGTCCATTTTGCCTGTTGCCCATCCTTGCTCCAGTATCTCATACCCCATCTCGTTGCCAGCAACATTGCCGGCAACATGGCCTTAAGTCATCCCTCTTATTTTTACATCAGAATTTTCTGTCTGCCCTCCACCTGGCCCCCTGTTATATAGTCCTCACCTTACTCACCCTTGGTCAGCTGCAGGTCATCTAGAAGGCCCTTAGTTTGACCTTTAGAGGGGATAACCGACCTATAGAGGGGGAGAATTGTAGCCATGCTGCAATAAATTGGCTTAACCAGTGACACACTAACCTGTTTGTATCCAGTGCCTTTTTCACAATTTGGAGATGTGGGAACTGAGGATTCAATTGGGGTTGTACTGGGGAGGCAATTTACTGTAGTGCAGCACCGACTGGTGCCCCCCGAGTCACGGATCCTTGGTATAAAACAAGAAGAAGGAAATCCAAGGTGAGAAGTTTAGTCTCAGCATGTGTTCATTGTTGTTATGTTGTTGTTTTTAGCCTGACAGAAACACAGAGAGCAAGGTGTCAACACCTCAACCCTGACAAAACAGTGTGAGGTGAATAAGAGTCAGAAGTGGAAGCATGTTGCAATACACCATGTATATCTGACAGTGTGATAGGAAAATGAGTCAGAAGTGGAAATATGTTGCAATACTCCATGTATATCTGATAGTGTGAGGGGAATATGGGTCAGACGCGGAAGTATCTGACATTGTATATCTGAGGGGAACATGAGTAGAAGTATGTTGCAATACTCCATGTATATCTGACAGTATGAGGGGAACATGAGTCAGAAGTGGAAGTATGTTGCAATAATCCATGTATATCTGATAGTGTGAGGGGAATATGTGTAGAAGTGGAAGTATGTTGTAATACACCATGTATATCTGACAGTGACAGGTGCTCAATGAAGTCCCTGGCTGTGCATGTGAAAATGCGCCTCACTCCCTATATAGTGCACTCACTACTTTTGACCAGGGCGTGCACTATTTTGCCCCTGTCACATTTTATAGGGGTGTCGTTCCACCAATTCTGTGCCTTTCGAGAAGTGTAACTTGGTGAGAAAAAAAACTTTAGATTTCACCTAATTTTAACTTTCTGTCATGAAGAGCACATGTTCAACTGAACAAAAAACATGTTTTCCCATCACAAGAGTTTAAATGACAAAACATTCTATAGTAAGTGCCTATTAAGTCCCATATTTAAGTAACATTGTTGACGATTTCTTCTTACCCCTCTCACGGATCATTGGGGCGCTAGCGCCCCATTCCCGACACTACCTTGGGAAATGTAAGGCGCCAAATTCAAAATCCAAAAGTTGAATTATAAAACATTCATCAATATACAAGTGTTGCATACTCTTCAAAAGCTTAGACTCTTGGCAATATCACAGCGTTGTCCGATTTCAAAAAGGCTTTACGGCGAAAGCACAACATTTGATTGTTTTAGGATAGCACCTCACATATTTTCTGCATTAGCATAAAATCATAACCAGCGCAGGTCTCACAAAACACATAAAAGAGCTAAAATAAATCGCTTACCTTTTGATGATCTTCTGCTGAGGGCAACCCGAAGTGTCCAAGCAAGACAATTCATGTTTCTTTTGTTAGAAAAAGTCATTGTTTATATCCATAAATCTCCGTTTGGTTGGCGCGTTATGTTCAGAAAATCCCCCGTCAACTCGCCCATTGTACAGGGAAGAGAAAGCGTTCAAATTATACCTATCAACTTTGCCCAAACAAATCAAACATCATTTATAATGTATCCTTAGGTATACTTTTATGTATATTAACGATTATATTTCACACGGATAATATCCTAAACGATAGAAAAGGAAAATACCAAGGAACGCGCACACGGTCTCGCACACCAAAAACTAAAGTGACTTCCTCCCTCCATTTACAAATTCTTCTTCTGTTCGGTTGTCTTCCATGATAAAGGCATGAAACCTTGTCTAAAGACTTGACATCTTGTGGAAGCCATAGGTACTGCAATCTGGGTCCTATTTTACTGAGAATCCCATAGACAGCCATTGAAAGTGAGGGCATGTCACAAAAAAAAAAAAATCGGACACAAATTCCTCGGTTTTTCGCCTGCCATATCAGTTCTGTTATACTCAACATATTTTATTGTAACAGTTTTAGAAACTTCAGAGTGTTTCCTATCCAATAGTACTAATTTTGTGCATATCCTAGTTTCTGGGCCTGAGTGGCAGGCATTTTACTTTGGGCACGCCAGACTCTCTAAAACCGACACCTCTGCTGCCGCTCCCCAAAAGGTTAAATCAGCCCTAAATATCCTTGTGACAAGGGGAATGGAAGCTTGTTTTGTGCAACAGGGAGGGGCAATTGAATGCAAGCTTCACAAAAAAAAATGAAATTGTTAAAACATTTCCAGTCTGTCTATCTATGGGTAACAGGGTTGACGTGTTATGCTCGACCCGCTCAGTTGGCCAAAAAGAGTAGAACCAGCTCACCTACTTTTACACTATGATTTGACCAGTAGATGTTCATTGTTAAATTAGAAAAATATTTTAAAAAGGAATAGTTTCACCATATTAAAACGAGAGTTCAGTTCACATAACAGGGTTAACCTTCAGAAACATGTTGGTGTTAAGTGGGTTAAAATCTTCCTGGAAGACACAGGGCGTGCACGGAGGGACATGACAAAATTCTGAATCTTTATTCATATTACAAATCGGATTTATTGCATTCTCCATTTGGTCTATATTAAAGGGCACTTCAGTGAATATAACAGGCTTATGAAATTCAATATTGGTGCACAAAGGGACGCAAAAGGTCTTTGTAGTCTACTGCAACAAAGGGACAGAATGAGCGGTCCTCCTCTCTTTTTGCTCCTGTGCTCATCACTGTGTTGCTTCAGCCGAAGAGCGATTAAAAAGCCATCAACTGCCTCCCACCTAAATACCAGCAGTGTTGTAGCCTAATGTTGTTGATAGTAAATAAAGTAGTTGTCTGTAGAAAATGATGTGAACAATGCAGAAGTCAATCCTCAGCATATTTAATGGGGCTATTTGAACTCCAGCCATATGCTAGCCTTCATTGCTTTGTCCCCCAATTACCATGTAACAAAATGCATACTCACAACAACAGAATGGAAGGGTTGGACCTAGAGCTGTGGCAGTCATGACATTTTGTCAGCTATTGATTGTCAAGTAAATAACTGACGGTCTCACGGTAATCGACCATTAATTAACATAAACACATTATCATCTCCTGGCTTCCACGCATAGCCTACAAGCCACCGATGCAGACCTTTCGAACATCTACATTTAAAAAAGTTGAATAAATCCATTTAATATAGCCTAAGCCATCATAAGAAATCCATTATTTATTTTAGACGGGTTTAAAGAAACATGATATGAATCAAATGTTGTGTATTCCAGAAGAACAGAATAGCATACTCTGAGTTGTCCTTACGTTAGGCCCTGATCTGGCTATGCCATATGGCTGTGGGCTACACTAGTTCATTTAGCAGACAAGATTTGCTTAGAATTCCGTGGCATTATTTTATATTGTTTTATAGTATGAAGAATACAATTTAACAGCTGAATAAAATAGAAAGGATGTGTTCTCCCCAACAATTATGAAGGAGTGTGCACATGCTGCTATTCTGAGTTGAGCAGTTAAGAAACAGGTCCTCCTATATGCTTATTTTAGAGTTATTTATGCAACTTTAGTTGTGATGCAAACATTGGTCTATATATTTTGATTGTTAATACATTCTGAGGCTGCAACTTTTTTTTAACCAGCAAGTCAGTTAAGAACAAATTCTTATTTTCAATGACAGCCTAGGAACAGTGCGTTAACTGCCTTGTTCAGGGGCAGAACGACAGATTTATTACCTTGTCAGCTCAGGGATATGATCTTGCAACCTTCCGGTTACTAGTCCAACACTCTAACCACTAGGCTACCTGCCGCCCCAACTTTAATGATGATTTGAAAAAGGTGGCATGAAGGGCATGAGCTCTGCTTTGTTTATTGCACAGGCTGCACACACAGTCTCCCATTCACAATTTGACAAGCACTTGATAATGCCTCGAATTTCCCGACAGCATCCCCTAGTGAGGCCACAATGCCCCCTAAAAAAATCCATGCGGCCAGTTGCAGTTGTGCCCTTAGGCTGGATATAATTATAATTCCCTTCTCCCGGTTACATGTTCCGAAGCACCTCTCACTTAAATGGCACTCTCAGATTTCTAATTTATTATTAGCCAGTGCCTGTCACCTGATCAGGTTCTTACAGCCATCTATCCCATCTATCTCAGCTTCGAAGACAGACACATCGGGGACGCAACTGCACGCATCCTGCTTATCGAATTCCCGAAGCGCTTATTGAAGATGTTAGAATAAAATTTACTTTCAACAGCCAACAAATTGAGTAGGCCTAACGAACAGCAAAAGCACTAGCCTATGTCAATCAACTAACACTCCACCATAGTACAAAAAATGACATTCTATTGGTCAACTTGTCCTTCTGTGCGAGAATAAATATTTCAAACAGAGTCTGGAACAGTTGTGGTATGCGATAGATCCCAAATTAATACAACAACTCGTCTCAAAAACACTTTTAAAAGCAATAATGCAACACCATAATGCAACAGATCAGAACGTTTAGCTTAAATGTTGATAAACTATTAGGCTATTTCTTCACATAATAAGTGCAGCAATGAGCAAACGATAGTGGACTATGAGAACAATCAATTAACGGGAAAACACAATTTTCAAAAGTGACCACAAATGGTGAAAATTATATTTCCCAAACTTGAAACTCACGTGCCGCCTATGTATGCCAGTTGTAGAGAGCGGATTAATGAGCTTGACTTTTTCCACATTTTGTTACGTTACAGCCTTATTCTAAAATTGATTAAATAAATGTCTTTCCTCAATCTACACTAAATACCCCATAATGACAAAGTGAAAACAGGTTTTTAGAAATCTTTGCAAATTTATAACAAACAAACCAACAGAAATACCTTTTTCACATAAGTATTCCGACCCTTTGCTATGAGACTCAAAATTGAGCTCAGGTGCATCCTGTTTCCATTGATCATCCTTGAGATGTTTCTACAACTTGATTGAAGTCCAAATGTGATAAATTCAAAAGATTGGACATGATTTGTAGGCACACACCTGTCTATATAAGTTCCCACAGTTGATAATGCATGTCAGAGCAAAAACCAAGCCATGAGGTTGAAGGAATTTTTCGTAGAACAGATATGGGGAAGGGTACCCAACAATTTATGCACATTTGAAGGTCCCAGTGGCTTCCATCACTCTTAAATGGACGAAGTTTGGAACCACCAAGGTTACAGGCATAGCCTATGGAAATGTTGTGCAACATAAGCTCATGGGCTCTCATAAAGTGTTTGATTTGATTTTCGATTACATTTGCATTGATGTCAGAGTAATTGGAGGGACAATGAGTTTTGAATACCAGGCAGTTAGCAAGTTTGGGAGTTGACTGTGGTCATGACTCGTGACTGCCGTGTGGCGGTAATAAATTCACCTTAACAGCCCTAGTTGGAACACATTGTTCCAGAACACCTAAAGATTAGAACACCAATAATTGAAAATGTGCTGTACCATTCTACAGCTTTATCCATTGAGGAGCAGCACCGAGACAGGCCTTAACCTTTTAAGGATCCACCCCTTTTTTTAAAATTTTTGCCTAAAATGACATACCCAAATCTATCTTCCTAGCTCAGGCCCTGAAGCAAGGATATGCATATAAATCATTAGAGTTACCAGCCTCTTAAATTGCAACCCAAATAAATGCTTCACAGAGTTCAAGTAACAGACACAGATCTCAACATCAACTCTTCAGGCCTTCATGGTCGATTTTGCTGTAAAAAACCACTACTAAAGGACACAAATAAAGAAGAGAATTGCTTGGGCCAAGAAACACAAGCAATGGACATTACACCGGTGGAAATATGTCCTTTGGTCTGATGAATCAAAATGTGATATTTGTGGTTCCAACCGCTGTGTCTTTGTGAGACACAGAGTAGGTGAAAGGACGATCTCCGCATGTGTGGTTCCCCAAGGGAAATCATGACTTGGCAGCAACAGATAGTCCAGTGAAAATGGTTGTGTTTATGTGGTGTAAATCTGGAAATAAGCAACTGACATTTTAAGTTTGTTTTTATTAATGCATGTGAGAAAGGTTCCATGTACAACAAGACAGGCAGAGATGGAGAAAAATAACACAGAACAGTTTAATTACCTCTGGTTATGGACACTTTTGCCAGCAATAAAGCTTCCACGGCCTGCTCCTCGGACAGTGAACATCCGCATCGATGGTGGCAACTGTGCGTATGTCTACGTAATGAAAAAGTGAAAAATAAAACTTGTATTTATGGTCAAGCGATCGATAACAAACAAGCTCGCTGCCCAGACTTACATAATTACAAAGAGGAGATTCTCCTGATTAAAATGGTGCCTGTGTGACAGTTTTGCTTCCGTCCTTCTCCTCGCCCTTCCCTGGGCTCGAACCAGCCACCCTCGAAGCATCATTACCCAACGCTCCACAAAAGTCGCGGCCCTTGCAGAGCAAGGGGAACAACTACTTCAAGGTCTCAGAGCGAGTGACGTCACCGATTGAAACACTATTAGCGTGCACCCGCTAACTAGCTAGCCATTTCACACCGGTTACACCCGACTTGAAAAAAATCTATATGAACACATTGCGAGATATTTGGCTACATAGATAGACATGCATATATTTCCCCCATAGGAAACAATGGGAAGACCGCAGAGTTCCAATATAATTTTTGTTGTTTACATTTTAACTATAAAACAACGTGAGCAGGTCTCATTGCCAACAATAGCGAAGCTGGCATGGTGTCGTTGAACAATAAGCTGGGAATAGAACGTTGGGAAGGCGAGTTGGTGCCACGGTGCTCAATAGAACTAATAGGAGCTGGTAGGGTGAAAAATGCACACAAAAAATTTTGCGACTACTTCAAAACGACGGAAAGCAGCTGGGAAATATGGTCATATTATGAAAGTGGGCTCCGCGGCAGATGCAATGAACTAGTTTTCATCAGAAAAGAACATTGTTAAAAATGTTATGTGTCCAGCCTACTATCTACACGGATTTCATAGCAATCTCGTCTGAGTGTACCAGAGCGCAGAATAATTACTTTACGAGCGCTCAACACCGGTTGAATATGGCCAACGTCAGTAAACGTCGGGAAAAAAGCGTAATTAAATTGTTTCCAGTAGCACATTTACAGTCACCAATGCTCTGGTTAACACAAAAACTGCCTTACCAGCTCTGCTAGAGCAAGTAAAATGGTCAGAGTGGTTTCATTTGTGTCTGGAAGTAGCTAGCCAACGTTAGCTTTGGTGCTTGACTGCCATTGTAAGGCCAGAACGCTCAAATCAACCCTACTCCTCTGCCCTACTCCTGTGCTCCGAGAGCGAAACGAAATTTACAAACACCGTAATATTAATCCAATTAATTAAGCCACATTACTTAAAATCAATCCCATATACTATGTTATTACAAAAATGTTTTCAATTCTCTGGTAATGCCAATATGGAATACTATCAAATGCTTCTCAAAGAAGCCCTCTGGTAGTCAAACTAGCAATAACTTGCAGTAACAGAAGAAATGGCTGAGAATTAAATGACGTGCCACAGAATGCTGCAGCAGCATGCAGGGTGTGCCGTAGTATGATGCAACTTTTAAAGGAGGAACCACTGTAGGTGTTCCTTTTGTCCTGGTGGGAAAGGGCAGTGTGGAGTGCAATAGAGATTCATCATCTGTGGATCTGTTAGGGTGGCATGCAAATTGGAGTGGGTCTAGGTATTATGGGATAATGGT
Organism: Hucho hucho; assembly: GCA_003317085.1. Lineage (NCBI taxonomy): Eukaryota > Metazoa > Chordata > Actinopteri > Salmoniformes > Salmonidae > Hucho > Hucho hucho. The sequence goes on along the minus strand of QNTS01008962.1, from coordinate 28,757 downwards.
GTTGATGTGAGCCATGACCAGCCTTTCAAAGCACTTCATGGCTACAGACGTCAGTGCCTTGGGTCGGTAGTCATTTAGGCAGGTTACCTTAGTGTTCTTGGGCACAGGGACTATGGTGGTCTGCTTGAAACATGTTGGTATTACAGACTCGGTCAGGGAGAGGTTGAAAATGTCAGTGAAGACACTTGCCAGTTGGTCAGCGCATGCTTTGAGTACTCATCCTGATAATCCGTCTGGTCCCGCGGCTTTGTGAATTTTGACCTGTTTAAAGGTTTGGCTCACATTGGCTACCGAGAGAGTTATCACACAGTCATCCAGAACAGCTGGTGCTCTCATGCATGGTTCAGTGTTGCTTGCTTCGAAGCGAGCATAAAATACATTTAGCTTTCCCTTTGTAGTCTGTAGTAATTTTACCTTTGTAGTCCGTAATAGTTTTTAAAGCCCTGCCACATCTGACGAGCATCAGAGCCGGTGTAGTAGGATTCAATCTTAATCTTGTATTGACGCTTTGCTTGTTTGGTGGTTTGTCTGAGGGCATTATGTGGATGTATCCTGCAATCCATGGCTTCTGGTTGGGATATGTACGTACGGTCACTGTGGGTACGACGTTGTTGATGCACTAATTGATGATGCCGATGACTGAGGTGGAATACTCCTCAATGCCATTGGAGGAATCCCGGAACATATTCCAGTCTGTGCTAGCAAAACAGTCCTGTAGTGTAGCATCCATGTCATCTGACCACTACCGTATTGAGCAAGTTACTGGTACTTCCTGCTTTAGTTTTTGCTTGTAAGCAGGAATCAGGAGGATAGAATTTTGGTCAGATCTGCCAAATGGAGGGCGGGGGAAAGCTTTGTATAACTATAACTAAAGCAATGTGCTGATTGGGGCCCTCATGGGTGCATGCTTAGTCCCCTCCTGTACTCCCTGTACACCCACTACTGCGTGGCCAAGCACGACTCCAACACCATCTTTAAGTTTGCTGACAACACAACGGTGGTAGGCCTGATCACCAACAACGATGAGACAGCCTATAGGGAGGAGGTCAGAGACCTGGCAGTGGGGTGCCAGGACAACAACCTCTCCCTCAACGAGGAGATGATCGTGGACTACAGGAAAAGGAGGGCCGAACACGCACCAATTCACATCGACGGGGCTGTAGTGGAGCGGGTCGCGAGTTTCAAGTTCCTTGGTGTCCACATCACCAACAAACTAATATGGTCCAAATACACCAAGAAAGTCGTGAATGGGGCAGGACAATGCCTTTTCCTCCTCAGGAGACTGAAAAGATTTGGCATGGGTCCCCAGATCCTCATAAAGTTATACAGCTGCACCATCAAGAGCATCCTGACCAGTTGCATCACCGCCTGGTATGGCAACTGCTCGGCATCCGACCGCAAGGTGCAACAGAAGGTTGTGCGTACGGCCCAGTACATCACTGGATCCAAGCTTCTAGCCATTCAGGACCTATATACTAGGCGGTGTCAGAGGAAGGGCAAAAAAATGCTCAATGACTCCAGTCACCCTAGTCATAGACTGTTCCCTCTGCTGCCGCACGGCAAGTGGTACCGGAGCACCAAGTCTAGCACCAAAAGGCTCCTTAACAGCTTCTAACCCCAAGCCATAAGACTGCTGAACAATTAATCAAATGGCCACCCGGACTATTTGCTTTGACACCTCCCTGCCATTTGTTTTTACACTGCTGCTACTCACTGTTCATTGTCTATGCATAGTCACTTTACCCCTACCTACACGTACAAATAACCCCGACTAACCTTTTTTTTGTAAATATTTTCTTATCTCTGTTTTCTTAAAACTACATTGTTGGTTAAGGGCTTGTAAGTAAGCATTTCACGGTAAGGTCTACAGCTGTTGTATTTGACGCGTGTGACAAATAAAATTTGATCGATTTAATTGAGCTGCTAGCTGGATCTCTCCTAGCTAAAGCAATGTGCTGATTGAGCAGTTGCTGGTCTTGCCACTGCCGCTGGGCTGCAGAATGAGTTGGTTTCTATTGAATAATGAAGGGGAATGTGTAGCAGTGTTCTAATTAAAAGCCTTGATCATGTATCAATCTAATTGCTACAATCCCTTGCAGGATAATTTCCTCCTCAATGTAGCATTCTCTACCATTCTCGGCCTTCTCTCACTCCCCCTGCTCTACAAGCCTCTACTCTAAGAGCTCTGGCTCAATGCCAAGCACACAAGAGTCAAGACAAACAACTAGCCCTCTACACACACAACACACACAGAAACTAAAGGTCCCAGGGCGTAATAATTAGGGGACCTTTACCTCGTTAGGTTACAGCATTACAGTACTAACAGATCAATCCTACTAACCCTAGACGGCCTTTCCATATCATTTGCACTCGCGCACACACACAACCTTAGACGGCACTCACATATCATTTGGCACATGGAAGAAAAAAAACTGAACAGTTGGTGTGAAACGGAAGCTCCTGGGACCTATGCTCAGTGAATTATAAATTATGAATGTCACAGGCACAGCATGTGGGGTATAGGCAGCTGATAGGAGGGAGGACAGAAATAATATAAGAATCCTAATAGACGTTCTATGTCTAAGGGGTGGTTGGGTTTGATGGGATGGGGTGGTGGGTTTTGATGGGGTGGTGGGGGTTGATGGGGGGTGGTGGGGGTTGATGGGGTGGGGTNGGGTTTGTAGGGGTGGTGGGGTTTGAAGGTGTGGTGGGGTTGATGGGGTTTGAAGGGGTGGTGGGGTTTGATGGAATGGTGTGGTTGATGGGGTTTGATTGGGTTTGTAGGGGTGGTGGGGTTTGAAGGTGTGGTGGGGTTGATGGGGTTTGAAGGGGTGGTGGGGTTTGATGGAATGGGGTGGTTGATGGGGTTTGTAGGGGTGGTGGGGTTTGATGGGGTGGTGGGGTTTGATGGGGTGGTGGGGTTTGACGGGGTGGTGGGGTTTGAATGGGTGGTGGAGTTTGAAGGGCACTGCCGTGGTGCCTTTATAGATTCAAAGCACGTAATCAAAATGACATTAACTCGTCTCTCTAAATGGATGGAAACATCTATTTGGAATATCTTATACTGTTATTTTTGTTATGCAGATGAAATACTGATGGAAAAGGAGGATATTTTTAAAAACATAGCTACTCTGGTGGTTGAGGGGTAACAAAGGAAGAAGGAGAATCTTGCATTATTTATCTCTTGAAGTCAAAGGGTGAGGAAGAAAATAAATAGTCCTGAGCACACCACAGTAAAGCTTTGTAAAACGTATTATTGAATCTCACTTACAGTTAAAGAAAATTTTAATAAATTCTCTTTTTTTTTAAACAGCTATGAAATGTTTTGTCTTGAATGCACCAAACTAGGTGCGGCATGGTGGAATCATTGGATGCGTATATTCACTCCTCAAAGAGTGCTATCTTTCAGATGAGACTTTGCATAGTGTCCTTAAGGTTCTTCGAAAAGCTGACCCAAAAAGCCATTTAGGCACCTCTGAGACATCATCTGGGAGATGGTTCAAAGTTGATTGTTAGTCCCTTATACACCGTGAATGACCCTGTGTCCCTCAGCACTCTCCATACACTGACTATAAAACAAAGGTTAACTCTGCAATGGATATCCCTTTCTATGCTTCATTGTGCATAGACCAACAAAAATCCCCATATCGTTTTTTTCTAACCTAATGACATAGAATTATGTTGCTGACACCTACTTCTTTCACCACCATCACTTCATTCTCCCGGAGGTTCATACTCATCCATCTATTCCCCATTCCCCCTTGGTAAGCACATCCCGTTGGGAGTAGGGATCATTACCTGGGGCTGTAGGCGTAGAGAAAGAGACCTCTCGTTTGTTAAGTAGAGTGCTGGTTGTTAAACAGCTGGAAGCGCTGGGGGAATGAGAACACTGACATTCTCTCCCTCTCGGTGTCTCTCTCTCTCTCTGTGTCTCTCTCTCTGTGTCTCTCTGTCTCTCTCTTTCTCTCTCTCTGTCTTTCTCCACGGGGGGCCGAGCTAACGGAATGCCTGGGAGGTTGATGAGGCACAACGTTTACAGAATGTTTCAGATCGTGGAGCCAAGTACCCAGACGTGGTCTTCATATTGGTGAGAGAGAGAGAGAGGGAGAGGGGGGGGGGGGGGGGGGTGGAGAGAGATTATTTAGAAACAAAACATTAAAATCTTTAATTCCTCTGTTAAATAATGAATAATTATGCCTACAGTACAGTATGAGTAATGATCATATTAGGAATTAATTTTATGTCCACCCCCCACAAAAAAAAGAATCCCACTTTAAATGAAGTACAATTATAAAGGCTTTATGTCGAGTACATAAAGGTTTCATAGGCACATAAATGCTTCACAAATCATAAGTGTGTGACGTACTACATAAATGGCGTATAAACATACATAGTGCACTGTGTCAAATTTGGCAATTCACCCATCAGTGACAATTGTTATGTCACCCTTAATACATAATTTATAGAGTATGAAATACACATATAGATGATTTGTGATTCATTTATTTAACATGTATGTATGCTAAATAAAGCCTTTATCAATTGTACTTAGTTTAAAGTGGGAACAATTTGAATAATATTTGTCTAGTGTTGTAAACTCTTCCTTCCATTTTCTTGGAAGTATTTTCTGCAATTGTGAAGAGAATACGTGAATCAGGAAAAAACATGTACATTATCACCAAAAGTGGCATGCACACTCTCCAAACTCACTTAATTTAATGATATGAAATTGATTATTAGATTAGTCATCAAGACAGCTTAATACATGATTATAATAGTGGTTAAAAAAATAGGTGAGTAAACGCTGATGGACATTTGTGGTGAAGAAAGTAATGTTCCCTTTATTCTCAATGCATTTTTCAATGCGTTTGTGGGTATATGCTCGCACAGAACAAAAAATGTACTTTAGCATCTTTTACATGCATTTATCCTCCACTACACCACTGATTATAATCTATCTTCGAAAGAATATCATGTGCCACATTTAGGGCTGTGGCTGTCGTTTCATTTTGTCAGCCGTTTATTGTCATGCAAAAGACTGCCAGTCTCACGGTAATTGAATATACACCATTACAATAATCCATTATTTATATTAGGCAGGTCTAAAGAAACATGATATGAAGAAAATATATTTCAGAAGAACATAATATGAGTTGGCCTACTGTATGTTATCTGGCTATGCCCTATGCCATAGGCTGTAGGCTTGTTCATTTAGCAGACAAGATATGATTATAAGTGCCATTATTTTATATTATATAATTTTATAGTAAAAAATATATAATTGAACTTAGCTGAATGGATATGTTTACCATTCCAGAAAGAGAGTGTATAGTCCTCCATAAGGTATATGCAAAAATAATTTGACAGCCAGCCAAACTCCAATCAAGAACTGAACCAGAGTCAGGGATTGGCTTTCCATAAACCTCCAGTTTTATAGTTGAAGTGGTGTAAAACTGTAACAATACAGAAAAATGAAATTATTGGAGCAGCTTAGACTAAAAGGAAATATAAATACACAACAGTGTCTAAACAAAGTTTTATAGTCGCATAGTGAACAGTACAATACTTGACCAACACTGTACATAGAAAACGTACGTGCTTGAACAGTATTCTAAACAGGATTAGTATCTAAATAACATGTCAGCTAATTTAAGTGTGAAGAGAAATCACATGTAGAGAGAAGCTAGCTGCAAAACAGCACTTAACAGGCAGGCTTGGCTAGCGAGGGAACACATGTCATCGATTTACTTAAAAATTCAGAATTAAAACATGACCTGCAGAAAATACTTACAATAATAAAAGATGAACATCTTAGAAATTATTTGTACTCACAGGCAATGCTTAACGAAGGCTTAACAAGAAGGATGGCAGAAGATAAACAGCAGTATTACATCGCTCTTTTCCAACAATAATGCTGAACTGCATAATGTGCATAATACACGCTAGCTGCAGCTACACTAAACACTGGATGGCACTAAATCAAAAGGCGCTTGGCCAAAAGAATAGAAGGCAGAATAGAGAGTGTGCATATGACATGGCTATGTTGAACATAAAAGCGCTCATTTGAAACAGGTCCTATGTGCTATATTTAGAGTTATTTGGCAAAGTTAGTTGTGAATGATACAAATCTTCGAAAGCTTTAGAAATCAAATGATATATGGGCTGCATGATGCAACTATAGGCTATTAATGATTTGAGAAAGTCTCAAAAAAAAGCTTGTGCTTTGTTCCTTTGCTAGGTAAAGACCCTGCTTTATCTCAGCTCACTGGTCACCATAGCAACACCCACTTGTAGCACGAGCTCCAGTAGGTATATTTCACTGGTCATCCCCAAAGCCAACACTTCCTTTGGCCGCCTTTCCTTCCAGTTCTCTGCTGCCAATGACTGGAAAAAATTGCAAAAATCACTGAAGCTGGAGTCTTATATCTCCCTCTCTAACTTTAAGCATCAGCTGTCAGAGCAGCTTACCGATCACTGTACCTGTACACAGCCAATCTGTAAACAGCACACCCAACTACCTCATCCCATACTGTTATTTATCCTCTTGCTCTTTTGCACCCCAGTATCTCTACTTGCACATCATCATCTGCACATCTATCACTCTAGTGTTAATGCTAAATTGTAATTATTTTCGCCTCTATGGCCTATTTATTGCCTACCTCCCTACTCTTCTACATTTGCACACTGTACATAGATTTTTCTATTGTGTTATTGACTGTACGTTTGTATATGTGTAACTCTGTGTTGTTGTTTTTGTCGCACTGCTTTGCTTTAGCTTGGCCAGGTCACAGTTGTAAATGAGAACTTGTTCTCAACTGGCCTACCTGGTTAAATAAAAGTGAAATTAAAAAATAAATAAATTTGCCTCAGGCTGCACATGCTGTTCTCTCATCAAGTGATCATATTTTAACCCATCAGACTATTCTCAATTTAATCTTGACTTTACCAATATGTACAATTGTTTTTGATTTAGAATTGCCAGTTATCAAATGGGCAGGAACATGGGCAAGATAAAAAAGACTTGTCATCCATATGCACTGGAGTAGCGAATGGAGGCCACTTTCCCGCCAGCACGTTTTTTAACACTTGTCTGATAGGCTACTCCGGTAATTGTGTTGAAAAACAGGTGATCATCCGCCCAAACTCTGTGCCATGGGCTCTCCAACCCTGTTCCTGCAGCTACCCAGTGCTTAATTTGGGAAACCAAGTGAAATCGTTTCGGGAACATTGATAGTAACATTTCACAAGGAAACATATTTCATTAAACTGTTGATAACCCTTCTCTCTGTGCGCTGCAGAAAGAAATGAAGGCGAGAGAGATATGGAAACGCATGGTGGTGAGATGTTCTGTAGCTAAATCTGTCAGCCTATTAATTATGAAAATAAAAAAATGCCCTATTACTAGGCTATTCAAAATCAATTAGGCTACGAATTCACTATAATTGTAGGCTAACTCTGAATTGGTTTCATTTAGGGTAGACCATGTACTGTACCAAAGACATCTTAAATCAGTATTTTTTTATGTTTTTTCTGCCACGCATAAGATGCGGTAGGCTATGTATTGTACTGTATATCAGCACAAATAATTATTTTAATTCAGGATTTTGTTGTGCTTGGGCTCCTATATAGGCATATGCTTATGCATAAGCTCTAATATGCATATGGGTGTTTTTCATTAATCATCACCTTAGAAAGCGCTGTCCATTTCATTCAGTTGTGTTATACTGTTTTGATGATAAGTGTTTGATGTGATTTTCCATTGTATTTGCATTGACATCAGAGTGGTTAGAGGAACAATACAACTGTGAGTACCAGGCCATTAATGACCTGATGGTAGTTAGCAAGTTGGGTACTACTAATGCATGTCCAGAGTGCATAAAAGGAGATTACTGTGACTCAACAGTCACAGAATTTTACGGCGGTAATATGTCATTGCAATAGCCGCTGCAACAGTCCTAGCTACGTTTACTACCATCATCTCTGTTGAACTATTTCATTGCATGTCCCATTAAAGTAAAGACAGATCGCACAGACAGATGGACGGAGGGACAAACAGACGGAAGGACGGATGGACAGCCAGACACAGACAGACAGATGGACGGAGGGACAGACACAGACAGACAGATGGACGGAGGAACAGACAAACAGACAGATTGAAGGACAGACAGACATACAGACACACAGACGGACAAAGGGATGGACGGAGGGAGGGAGGGACAGATGTACAGACAGATGGATGGACAGGCAGACACACAGATGTACAGACAGATGGATGGAGGGACAAACAGACAGGCCCACAGAGACGCATCAAGGGACGGACAGACAGACAGACAGACATAGATAGATATAGATGGATATAGATATATATTAAAATAATGAATTTACTTAAATTAAAGCAAATAGCTTTAACCTTTCTGAAGTATTACCATGTACTGAACCAGTGTACCCAACTTTCCAGGAGAGAACAGCATGAACCACACTGTTATTTATATAGATGGACATTCATGACAACCTCAACACTGTAATAAAAGGCAGATCAAAAGCCTCCAGAAAATCATTATGCAATTTAATGTTTGTGGCCATTCAAGCTTTTATTGGCTGCGACCAACGTAAGGTAATGTTCAGGCCCATTTACAGGGGGCTGGAGACTAGTGCTGAAACAGCTCTATAGGGAGCTTTACTGTTGTTCCTGAGGGGCCTTTTTGGCCAGGCTGGTTCTCTGTGATTGAGGCAGTCAAAGCTATATCCTTCAATAGATGGAGAGTTTAAAGTTGAGGTTAAGAGGGAAAGGCTGTGATGTTAGCTAGATCACTCTGATTCATCACTCTATAGTTTACAACAATCAACTTTGTAAACTGTATCACACAAGCACACCACCATTATGAATGGGATATACATGGGGTACACATAGGGTATATATGAGGTATATGGGGTATATATGGGGTAGATATTCTGTAGACATGGACTATATATGGGGTAGATATGAGGTAGATATGGGGTATATGTGAGGTAGATATAGGGTATATGAGGTATATATGAGGTGTATATATATGAGGTACAGTATATATGGGGTACACATGGGGTACTAATGGGGTCGATATGGGGTAGATATGGCCTATACATGGGGTAGATGTGAGGTAGATATGGGGTACATACTGTATATAAGGTATATATAAGGTGTATATATGGGGTATATATGAGGAAGATGTGGGGTATATATGAGCGCCGAAAGAGATGGCTGACGTTTTATGATCCCGTAACCAATTGCGCATGTTTTTTCTTGTTATTTGTAACTTATTTTGTACTGACTTGCCTAGTTAAATAAAGGTTAAATAAAATAAATACAAATAAAAACGTTGTACCTAATGTTCATGCAACCGTGTCTTATGACCGAAAAGAGCTTCTAGATATCAGGACAGTGATTACTTACCCCTTACTGGAGGAATTACTTACCCCTTACTGGAAAGGATTTACTTCAGATGCCCAACAAGGCCCTCATCCCCGTCATTCACAGGAGAAAGAGACGGAGGTATCGGGAACGAAGGTCAGGGGGCCTTGTAAGGATCCATCGCCGAGAGGGAAATCTGCCTTTACCATCGGTCCTATTAGCCAACGTACAGTCAATCAATAATAACATAGACGAACTACGACCACCCATATCCTACCAACGGGACATTAAAAACTGTAATATCTTATGTTTCACTGAGTCTTGGCTGAACGATGACATGAATAACAAACAGCTGACGGGTTTTAAGTTAAGACAAGGGATGGTGAACAACAGCTGGTGCACGAAATCTAAGAAAGTTTCAAGGTTTTGCTCGCCTGAGGTAGAGTATAATAAAAAGCACATCCCTGGGTCGCTCGTCTTTTCAGTTCACTGCAGATAGCGACTGGAACGAGCTGCAACAAACACTCAAACTGGACAGTTTTCTCTCAATCTCTTCATTCAAAGACTCAATCATGGACACTCTTACTGACTGTTGTGGCTGCTTTTTGTGATGTATTGTTTCTCTACCTTCTTGCCCTTTGTGCTGTTGTCTATAACAAAGAATGTTTGTAGCCTGTTTTGTGCTGCTACCATGTTGTGCTGCTGCCATGTTGTGTTGCTACCATGTTGTTGTCATGTTGTGTAGCTACCATGCTGTGTTGAGGCAGAGGTCTCTATGAGGTGTTGTGTTGTCTCTCTTGTCGTGTTTTGTCCAATATTTATTTATTTATTATTATTAAAAAATGTTATCCCAGCCCCCAGCCCCAGTCCACGCAGAAGGCCTTTTGCCTTTTGGTAGGCTATCATTGTAAATAATTTGTTCTTAAACATTCATCAATATACAAGTGTTGCATAGTCATCAAAAGCTCTGATTCTGTCACGATCTCCGGAAATGACAGACCAAGGCGCAGCGAGGCATCCAGTATACATCTTTTATTGAATAACGACGTAACTGGGCAAAACGAACGAAGATCATAACATAAACATAGACTTACAACACAAAGAAGCTATGCATAAACAATAACCCACAAAACCTAATAGAAAACCCCAAACATATATATGGTTCCCAATTAGAGACAACGACACACAGCTGCCTCTAATTGGGAACCATTACCCCAACATAGAAATATATCACCTAGAACATAAAAAACCCTACACCAAAAACAAAACTAAACACACCAGCCTGTTTTCTCAGGCCTGGACGTGACAGTACCCCCCCCCCCAAAGGCGCGGACTCCGACCGCGCCACAAGTCCATGGGGGGGTCTTCGGGTGGGTCTTTTAGTCCCAGGTGGCGGCTCCGGTGCTGGCCGTGCTGACTCGAGATCACGCACCTGAGGCCCTGGGCAATTAGCCGTACTGGGGACCCTCTCTGGCGGTCCCGGACTGGGGACGCTCTCTGGCGGTCCCGGACAGGGGACCCTCTCTGGCGGTTCCGGACTGGGGGCCCTCTCTGGCGGTTCCGGACAGGGGACCCTCTCTGGCGGTTCCGGACTGGGGACCCTCTCTGGCGGTTCCGGACAGGGGACCCTCTCTGGCGGTTCCGGACAGGGGACCTTCTCTGGAGGTCCCGGACAGGGGACCCTGTCAGGAGGTACCGGACAGGGGACCCTCTCTGGAGGTCCCGGACAGGGGACCCTCTCTGGAGGTCCCGGACAGGGGACCCTCTCTGGAGGTCCCGGACAGGGGACCCTCAATGGAGGTCCCGGACAGGGGACCTTCTCTGGAGGTCCCGGACAGGGGACCTTCTCTGGAGGTCCCGGACAGGGGACCTTCCCTGGAGGTCCCGGACAGGGGACGCACACTGGCCCTCTGGTGCGGGGAGCAGGAACGAACCGTGCTGGGCTCACTAAACGCACTGGCACTCTGGTGCGGGGAGCAGGAACAGGAGGAGTCCATCCTGAACCGGCCAAACTCCTCGTGTGCCCCCCAAAAAAAGTTTTTTGGGGCTGCCTTTCGGGCTTCCTAGCCAGGCGAGTCCCAACAAACTTCTCTCTCTCTGGATTCCAAACCTAATAGAAAACCCCAAACATATATATGGTTCCCAATTAGAGACAACGACACACAGCTGCCTCTAATTGGGAACCATTACCCCAACATAGAAATATATCACCTAGAACATAAAAACCCTACACCAAAAACAAAACTAAACACACCAGCCTGTCTTCTCAGGCCTGGACGTGACAGATTCTTGGCAATATCACAGTGTTGTCAGATTCAAAAACGCTTTACGGCGAAAGCACAACATTTGATTGTTTGAGGGTAGCACCTGTAATATTTATGCATTAGCATAAATCCATAACCCAACACGGGTCTCACAAAACGCATAGCATCGCTAATATAAAATCGCTTACCTTTGATGAACTTCTGCTGAGGGCTTCCCAAGTGTCCAACGAAGACAATCCATGCTTCTTTTGTTAGAAAAAGTCATTTATTATATCCATAAATCTCAGTTTGGTTGGCGCGTTATGATCATAAAATCCACCGTTGAGTCGCCCATTGAACCGTGAAGAGAACACGTTCAAATTATACCTATACACTTTCTACAAACAAATCAAACATCATTTTTAATGTATCCTTAGGTATCCTTTTGGGTATATTTGCTGTAATATTTCAACCGGACGATAACGTGAACGATAAGAAAGAAAAATAAAGTGGTGCGCGTTCACAATCTCGCGCGAGTCAAACCTTGTTTACAAAAGTGGTCGCCTGACAATTTCCTGTTCCTATCTGTTCTGGTCACTCCTAGAATTCCCAGAATTTGTATGAAGACTGTTGACATCTAGTGGAAGACATAGGTACTGCAGTCTCAGTCCTACATAAAGTTGTATGCAATAAGCACAATGGAGAAGATGCTCATTTACAAAAAAAACTGCAAATCTGAATGGATTTTCCTCTGGTTTTCGCCTGCTATATCAATTCTGTTATACTCACATATATTATTTTAACACTCTTAGGAACTTCAGAGTGTTTCCTATCCAATAGTACTAATTATGTGCATATCTTATTTTCTGGGCCTGATTGGCATGCATTTTACTTTGGGCACGCCAGACTCTCCAAAACCGTCACCTATGCAGCCGCTCCCTAAGAAGTTAACTGACTTGCCTAGTTAAATACATGTTAAATAAAAAATATATAATAAAAAAGTACAGGACTGTTTTGCTAGCACAGACTGGAACATGTTCCGGGATTCTTCCGATGGCATGGATTACAGGCAACATCAACACTGAGATAAAGGGTAGAGCTGCCACTTTCAAGAAGCGGGACACTAACCCGGAAGATTATAAGAAATCCCTCTGTGCCCTCCGACGAACCGTCAAACAGGCAAATCATTAACCCCTTGAGGCTAGGGGACAGTGTTCGGAAGTACGGAGAGTCTGACGTGCCCAAAGTAAACTGCCTGTTACTCAGGCCCAGAAGCTAGGATATGCATATAATGGTAGTATTAGATAAAAAAACTCTGAAGTTTCTAAAACTGTTAAAATAATGTCTGTGAGTATAACAGAACTGTTATGGCAGGCGAAACCCTGAAGAAAATCTATCCGTAATGTTTTCTTTATTTTAGGTCACAGTCTTTCCATTGACTGACTATAGAGGGAATTAGCTCTCAGATTGCAGTTCCTATGGCTTCCACTAGATGTCAACAGTCTTTAGACATGGTTTCAGGCCTGTCTTTTGAAAAACGAACAAGAAATTGAAGTTCTTCCCGATGGCTCATGAAAAGGACAATACAGTTTTGCGCGGGTGAATTGGGATTGCGCACTTCGTTATTTCTCTTCCCTTTTGAACAGGCTATTCTCCGCCTGAAATATTATTGTTTATTTAGATATTTGACAACCTGGGGATTAATTAGAAACAATGTTTGACTTGTTTGGACGAACTTTATCGGTACTTTTGGGATTTCTTTGTCTGCATGTTGAATGACTGGATAACAGAACTCCTTGGTGCCAACTTAACTACTTAGGGAGCAGTGGGGCTGGCCACTCCCGACACTACCCGGTGAAATGTAAGGCGCCAAATTCAAAATCCAAAAGTTGAATTATTAAACATTCATCAATATACAAGTGTTGCATAGTCATCAAAATCTCTGATTCTTGGCAATATCACAGCGTTGTCAGATTTCAACAAGGCTTTACGGCGAAAGCACAACATTTGATTGTTTTAGGATAGCACCCCACATATTTTCCACATTAGCATAAATTCATATCCAGCGCGGATCTCACAAAACCAATATCACAGCTAAAATGAATCTCTTAACTTTCGAAGAACTTCTGCTGAGGGCTTCCCAAGTGTCCAACGAAGACATCCAATGGTTCTTTTGTTAGCCTCTCTAGGAGCGGCAGCTGGGGTGAGGGTTTTGGAGCGTCTGGCGTGCCCAAAGTAAAATGCTTGCCACTCAGGCTCAGAAAATAGGATATGCACACAATTAGTACTATTGGATAGGAAACACTCTGAGGTTTCCAAAAGTGTTAACATTATGTCTGTGAGTATAACAGAACTCATTTGGCAGGCAATAACCAGAGAAAATTCCATCCGGAAATGTCATTCTGGTGGCTTATGGCCCACTTTGAGAGAGTGCCTATTGAAAATCCTTTATATCAGGACACTGAATGTAGTACCTATAGCTTCCACTGGATGTCAGCAGTCTATATATAAAGTATCATAGCAATCGGAACTAATGTGTTGAATAGGTAGGGGTTTTGGTGAGAGGAGCTCTTTTTCGGTTGCACGTTTTTGGGCGCCAGTTTGGCTGAGCGGTCCACTTTATTTGACTTATATAACGTTTAGGTGACCATCCAAGTGAAAGATTATCACTTTTATTCATAAAAGGATAGCTAAGGATGCATTTTAATTGGTTTTTGTTTTGTTGAGGAAAAGTTTATAGGTTTAGTTGAACACGTTCTCTTCACGTTGGATTTTCTGAACACAAGGCGCCAACCAAACGGAGATTTATGGACATAATAAATGATTTTTTCTAACCAAATACCCATGGATTGTCTTCGTTGGACACTTAGGAAGTCCTCAGCAGAAGTTCTACAAAAGGTAAGGCACAGGCTTTCCCTGTGAAATGCATTTTCTATGGACCGTGCTGGCTAATGATTTCATGGTAATGGAAAATATTGAAGGTGCTACCCTCAAACAATCAAATGTAGTGCTTTCGCCGTAAAGCCTTTTTGAAATCTGACAATGCTGTGATATTGCCAAGAAGCAGAGCTTTTGATGAGTATGAAACACTTGTATATTGATGCATGTTTGCTAGCGCCCCACCACTCTCTAAGAAGTTAACTTCTTAGGGAGCGGCAGCATAGGTGACGGTTTTGGAGAGTCTGGCGTGCCCAAAGTAAAATGCATGCCACTCAGGCCCAGAAAATAGGATATGCACATCATTAGTACTATTGGATAGGAAACACTCTGAAGCTTCTACAAGTGTTAAAATAATGTATGTGAGTATAACAGAACTGATATAGCAGGCGAAAACCCGAGGAAAATCCATCCGGATTTGCAGTTTTTTTTGTAAATGACCTTCTTCTCCAGGGTGCCTATTCATTTGTATTTTACCTAGGACTGAGACTGCAGTACCTATGGCTTCCACTAGATGTCAGCAGTCTTTATACAAAGCCTGGAAGCGATAGACCTGAGCAGAACGGATAGGAACAGGAAATAGTCGAGGTAGCTCAGATGTCAACAAGATTTTACGGGCGCGAGAACTTATGCGTGCCCCACTGTATTTTCCTTTCATAATGTTTATCGCTAATATTCATTAAAGGATAGCTAAGGATGCATTATAAATTATCTATGATTTGTTTAGGAAACGTTGATAGTTATATTTGAACGCGTTCTCTTCACGGTTCAATGGGCGATTCGACGTTGGATTTTCTGATCATAACACGCCAACCAAACGGAGATTTATGGATATAATAAATGACTTTTTTTAACCAACTTTTTGGGACACTAGCGTCCCACCAATCTCTAAGAAGTTAATACAGGAATAAGATTCAATCATACTACACCGGTTCCGATGCTCATCGGATGGGGCAGGGCTTGCAAACTATTTCAGACTACAAAGAGAAGCACAGCTGTGAGCTTCCCAGTGACACGAGCCTACCAGACGAGCTAAATCATTTCTGTGCTCGCTTCGAGGCAAGTAACACTGAAGCATACATGAGAGCATCAGCTGTTCTGGACGACTGTGTGATCCCGCTCTCCATAGCCGATGTGAGTAAGACCTTTAAACAGGTCAACATTCACAAGGCCGCAGGGCCAGATGGATTACCAGGACATGTACTCCGAGCATACGCTGACCTACTGGAAAGTGTCTTTACTGACATTTTCAACCAACATGTCCCTGACTGAGTATGTAATACCAACATGTTTCAAGCAGACCACCATAGTCCCTGTGTACCAGAACACTATGGTAACCTGTCTAAATTACTACTGATCCGTAGCACCCACATCTGTAGCCACGAAATGCTTTGAAAGGCTGGTCATGGCTTACATCAACACCATTATCCCAGAAACCCCAGAAACTCCAATTTGCATACCACCCCAACAGATCCACAGATGATGCAATCTCTATTGCACTCAACACTGCCCTTTCTCACCTGGACAAAAGGAACACCCATGTGAGAATGCTATTCATTGACTACAGCTCAGCGTTCAACACCATAGGGCCCTCAAAGTTCATCACTAAGCTAAGGACCCTTGGACTAAACACCTCCCTCTGCAACTGGATCCTGGACTTCCTGACAGGCAACCCCCAGGTGGCTCATTCCCCTCCTGTACTCTCTGTCCACTCATGACTGCATGGCCAGGCATGACTCCAACAACATCATCAAGTTTTCCGATGACACAACAGTGTTAGGCCTGATCATCAACAACGATGAGACAGCCAATAGGGAGGAGGTCAGAGACCTGGCCATGTGGTGCCAGGACAACAACTTCTCCCTCAACGTGTTAAAGACAAAGGAGATGATTGTGGACTACAGGAAAATGAGGACCGAGCACGCCTCCATTCTGATCGACGGGGCTGCAGTGGAGCAGGTTGAGAGCTTCAAGTGCATTTTTGTCCACATCACCAACAAGCTATCATGGTCCAAACACACTAAGATAGTCATGAAGAGGGCACGACAAAACCTATTCCCCCTCAGTCGACTGAAAAGATTTGGCATGGGTCCTTAGATCCTCAAAAGGTTCTACAGCTGCACCATCGAGAGCATCCTGACTGGTTGCATCACTGCCTGGTATTGCAACTGCTTGACCTCCGACCTCAAGGCACTACAGAGGGTAGTGCGTACGGCCCAGTACCTCACTGGGGCCAAGCTTCCTGCCATCCAGGACCTCTATACCAAGCGGTGTCAGAGGAAGGCCCTAAAAATTGTCAAAGACTCCAGCCACCCTAGTCATGGACTGTTCTCTCTGCTTCCGCACGGCAAGCGGTACCGGAGCGCCAAGTCTAGATCCAAAAGGCTTCTTAACGGCTTCTACCCCCACGCCATAAGACTGCTGAACAGCTAATCAAAGGGCTACCCAGACCCCTCTTTTACGCTGCTGCTACTTATGTTTTTTTATTATGTATGCATATTCACTTTAATAGCTCTACCTACATATACATATTACCTCAATTACCTTGACTAACCGGTGCCCCCACACTTTGACTCTATACCGGTTCCCCCTGTATATAGTCTCACTATTGTTATTTTACTGCTGCTGTTTAATTTATTTGTTACTATTATTTTAAATTTTTTACTTTTTACTTAACACTTCTTAAAGCATTGTTGGTTAAGGGCTTGTAAGTAAGCTTTTTACTGTTGTATTTGTCTACACCTGTTGGATTTGCGCATGTGACAAATACAATTAGATTTTATGTATGGCCTATGTATGAGGTATGTATGGGGTATGTATGGGGTATATATGGGTTATATATGAGTATACTGTATAGTATTACGGGTTATATATCTTATATCATGTACTGTATATCATATTTCAAATCCCTTGAACAGAAAAGTCCTTATGAGCAGTAAAAAAAAGGAAGATATATTTTTCACATTGTCCTTTTAACCAGCATCACACAGACCTTTTCAACATTTTAAGCCACAGTGTGACTGGAAGATTTTCTAACACTAACATGCTGCTCAGGGATGAGGGGAAAGAGGAGAAGGGACTCATCCATACATTTCCTATGGTGCATAGGGGGAACGGAGGGGGCGTGTTTGTGTGTGATACATTCTAAAAGTCCCCTCATGCTGCAGGGGGCGCATGTTTACTGACAGTCCCACCGAGGCAGGAACAATCACCCGCTACCACAGAGACCACAGGCTCCTTCAGGGGCTCTTAGGGGCTACAGTGCTGCTACATTAACAGGCTCTTTTAGGGGCCTTCTGGGGCCATACACACACACCTTTAGGGGCCACATTGCAGCTACATTAATGCATGGGGCCCTGTCTCATTATTCATAATAAATGGTGTTACTGTAGGGGAACACCGCTGGTGTGTGTGTGTGTGTGTCTGTGTGAACACCACTGGGATGGGAGCCAAGAAAGGAGGAAAATATGGCTTCTGCAGCACCTTTAGCATGCCAGGATAGTATTCCCTCTCCAAGTGGCTGCTGGATGGCTGGACGGAGGGGATTAAGCCACCATCGTAAAGCTAAAGCACTGTAGAGTCTGTATGGTAGGTAGAGTCCTAATTTAGTCTGGAAATCAATGCAATGTGCATCACAGAGCAGGTTAATATACAACTGACAATGAGCCTTTTAACTTCTTAGGGAGCGGCAGCATTGGTGACGGTTTTGGAGAGTCTGGCGTGCCCAAAGTAAAATGCCTGCCAATCAGGCCCAGAAAACAGGATATGCACATAATTAGTACTATTGGATAGGAAACACTCTGAAGTTTCTAAGAATGTTAAAATAATGTATGTGAGTATAACAGAACTGATATAGCAGGCGAAAACCCAAGGAAAATCCATCCGGATTTGCTGTTTTTTTTGTAAATGACCTTCTCCAGGCTGCCTATTCATTTGTATTTTACCTAGGACTGAGACTGCAGTACCTATGGCTTCCACTAGATGTCAACAGTCTTCATACAAAGCCTGAAATGTCTAGCAGTAAGCAGAACAGATAGGAAGAGGAAGTAGTCAGGGACCACTTTTGTCAACAACGTTTGACGCGCGCGAGATTGTGAGCGCGCCCCTGTTTATTTTCCTTTCCTATTGTTCACGTTATCGTCCGGTTGAAATATTACAGTAAATATACATAAAAGGATTCCTAAGGATACATTAAAAATGATGTTTGATTTGTTTGTAGAAAGTGTATAGGTATAATTTGAACGTGTTCTCTTCACGGTTCAATGGGCGACTCAACGGTGGATTTTCGGATCATAACGCGCCAACCAAACTGAGATTTATGGATATAATAAATTACTTTTTCTAACAAAAGAACCATTGGATGTCTTTGTTGGACACTTGGGAAGCCCTCAGCAGAAGTTCTTCGAAAGGTAAGTGATATTTTTTAGCTCTTATATGGGTTTTGTGTGACCCGTGTTGGTTTATGAATTTATGCTAATGCATAAATATTGGAGGTGCTATCCTCAAACAATCAAATGTTGTGCTTTCGCCGTAAAGCCTTTTTAAAATCTGACAACGCTGTGATATTGCCAAGAAGCAGAGCTTTTGATGATTATGCAACACTTGTATATTGATGAATGTTTAATAATTTAACTTTTGGATTTTGAATTTGGCGCCTTACATTTCACCGGGTAGTGTCGGGAGTGGCCCGCTAGCGCGCTGGTGCTCCCTAAGTAGTTAAAGGCATTTTCCACATCGTTCCCAGAGATTCGTTCAAGGTAAATGGTGCACATGTTCGTCTGAATCATACATTACCTTCAAAATTGAAGTGCACTGCGCTATAACGCACCCTGCATTGGATCCTGGTCTCATTCAATAAATGTGTTAGCTGGGTGTGGAAAGTCGCTGCAACTATGGCACCTTTACTATGCCAGGTGGCTGCTCGTTGGCTGGAGGGGACTGCGGTCTCATGAAGCTCTAGCCCTGCAGAGACCAGGTAAGGGGAGGATGAATGGAGCTGGAGTACTTTACAAATTATTTTAATCTAGGAATATTGGAAATCTGTGGTGGAAAGGCAGTGTCCTCCTCTGAACCTATATCTGTTCAATAAATAACATATCTCTCCTGTTCTGTAGTCGGTCATATTCAAATGTCTCTGAGGGTGCATAACTATGTCAAAGAGACACATAAATGTGTGACAGAATTAAACAGAATTTTAAATGACTTTTGGGTAAAACATTGTAATGTTCAGCAGCAGCATGGAGCGATAGATTTTAGAGTGAAAACAGTATGTAAAATATGTCTGACGACCTCAGAGGGAAACAAAGGAAGTATGAAATGAGTTTGAACATAACTTATTCTGTTCTCTATCTCATTTTGAACTGTAATTAGGTTGTGGAGGAGAGAGTAAGGGCCCTGAGGAGCAGGATACAGACCCGGCTGAGAATGTGTCAGATAGTTCTCAGAAAGCAGTGGCTTTGCTTCTCTCTGACTATGTTCAACAGCTAATCACTCTCTTCCTCTCTCAACCTCTATCTCACCCTTTCTCTCTTTCTCCCCTTCTCTCTCTTTCACAGATTCATCTGTTGGTCTCAACATTATAACATAATAACATTGGTTATTAAGTGTCGAGAAGACGGAGCTGCTCTTGCTCCCTGGGAATGCCTGCCTGCTCTAAGACCTCTCCATCACGATTGTCAACTCCACAGTGTCCCCCTCCCTGAGTTCAAAGAAACTTGGCATGACCCTGGACAATAACCTGACTCGCTCCTTCAGGTTCCTGCTCTACAACATCCGTTAAGTCTGACCCTACCTCACACAGGAAGCACCGCAGGTCCTAATCCAGGCACTTGTCATCTCCCGTCTGGACTACTGCAACTCGCTGTCGGCTGGGCTCCTCGCTTGTGCTATCAAATGCCGCAGTCCACCTGTTGTTCAACCTTCCCAAGTTCTTCCATGTTACCCCACTCCTCCGCACATTCCACTGGCTTTAAGCTCACATCCACTACAAGACCATGTTACTTGCCTACAGAGCAGCAAGAGGAACTGCCAGTCCCTACCTTCAGGCTATGCTCAAACCCTACACCCCAAACCGAGTACTCCGTTCTGCACCTCTGATCTCTTGGCCCTCCCACCCCTATGGGAGGGTAACTCCGGTCAGCCCAGTCCAAGCTCTTCTCTATCCTGGCACCCCAATGGTGGAACCAGCTTCCCCCTGAAGCTAGGACAGCAGTCCTTGCCCATATTCTGAAAATATCTGAAACCCTACCTCTTCAAAGAGTATGTTAAATAATCCCACAACACCACCCCCCTCGCATCCCCTCATCACCCCCAACACCCCTCCCATAAAAAACTAACATTTGCACTTGACGACCCCCCCCTTCTAGCACTGACTTTGCTGATAGCTACTTTATTGGGGGAAAATGTACTTAATATGACTGAGATATGTGGTTGTCCCACCTAGTTATCTTAATTAAGGATCGGACCCTTCATCTCAATTTCCGCCTAAAATGACATACCTTAATCTGACTGCCTGTAGCTCTGGACCTAAAGCAAGGATATGCATATTCATGAATCTATTTGAAAAGGAAGCACTTTGAAGTTTGTGGAATTGTGAAATTAATGAAGGAGAATATAACACATTAGATCTGGTAAAAGAAAACAAATTTCAATTTTTAAATGCAAAAGAAAGGCCCCCAGGAATGTCATACATGATGGATCATTAGCTGCCCTACATAAAAGGTACTAACTTTCACACCTCTAGATGGCCAAGCAGGGGTTGGTGTGGAGCCAGAGATAGCAGTGGGGTCAAACTGGAGAAGCCAGCTCCTACATTTGAATGAGTGGGGGATGGAGGACTTATTTGTGGCGTTTTTGAAGTTGGCTCCCACAGGTCATGTTACTCTCTACCACTATTGAGGAGAAAAAAAGTTAGAACCTCTATTTACTCTTATTTTATTTAATCTTTATTTTAGCAGGGGGTGAGCACTGCATCAATACATCAAATACACAACACATATCTACAAACATAAACATATCATATAGAGTATGGGTAACACAATCACTATAATGAAATATGTGGATCAATAGGCAAAATGATGCATAGGGAACAACATATGCGGAGTGTGCAAAACTCTCATCAAGGCAAAGGGTGGCTACCTTGAAGAATCTCAAATATAACATATATTTAGACTTGTTCAACACTTTTTTGGTTACTACATGATCCCATGTGTCATTTCATAGTTTGATGTCTTCACTATTATTCTACAATGTAGAAAACAGTCAAAATAAAGAAAAACCCTGGAATGAGTAGGTGTGTTCAAACCTTTGACTGGTACTGTATGTAGAGATCAAAGACAAATATCTTAAATTATTATGCAACCATTTAAATTATTATGCAACCATGGATTAGCACAAGAAGCAAAAAAAGTATTTTACTTACTGATCTAAAAAAGTAATGTTACCTTGTCCTTCCAATCTATCTTGTGTGCAGGACTCCTCATGTCACTCTCCTGGTCAATTTCTGCAATAATCTCATCCAAATGTGTATTCTTGAAGTTCGATTTAGCGCTTATACTGTTAGTAGTCATGTTGTACTTTTTAAGTTTGAGAAAACTTTTGTAGAAGAAAGCCAGCTTTGCATAACGTAAACTCCCTTGTGTCCTGTGTATTTTCAATGGAGAATGATTCGCGTTGTGCGCAGCCAAAGAACAATGGCTGTTACTCCTACAAAGGGCCATCACATACTCATGTAAAGCCCAGCTCATTGGATATCTGGCTAGCTATGTTTCAAAATGATAGGTGGTCATTGGACCAAGAGACTGTCAATCACATGAACACCGCCCGTCTTATTGGTGCATGATGATGTCTGTCCTTCATGGGCTAAAATACGCGTCGTGTAGCCAATACGTAATTTACAATGATGAAAGAAAGTTTGCTTGCATTCTACAGTGTCTGAGGAGCTTAACGTCTTCACGAAGAGCTTTGAAAAGCTAGACAGCATTTAATTAACTTGAATGGCTGAAGCCGTTTTATCTCTCTGATTTGATAGAGACCCAGAGAAAAACAGAATCTTTTGAAAATGTATTTTGAGACGGATGTCGTGTGCTCTTTGAAAGTGTCACATCAGGCCAATGTCAAATAACTTTGATCTTTCTCCGTCGTCTCTTCTTGTACTTAGTTATATTTTCTGGTCACATTAAGTAGTAATATACATTAAGCAGTAGTATACATTAAGTAGTTGTATACATTAAGTAGTAATTCACATTAAGTAGTAATATACATTAAGTAGTAGTGGGTTTATAGAGCCATTTTATGATCAACAAAATCCATCTACTGTAGCCTATGGCAAATACAAGTGAGAGAGAAACCAGGACAGGACTGTACTACGGCACGTCTGCTTGGAAACAATTTCAAAGGGGGGTGGGGGGGGGGGGTGTTAACACTTGCAGAATGAATAATGCAAATCTCCAAGGATCCTGCTTCCATTTTGTGTGTGTGTGTGTGTGTGTGTGTGTGAATGTATGTGTGTGTGTGTGTCTGTGTGCGTGTGCAAGTTTGCACGCACGTGTTTGTAAGCACTTTCATGGCCTCCTTGTTTAAACGGTGCTGTAAGGTTGTTGGGCCTGTCTCTCTAAATATTGCTGTGCACTTTACTGCCAAATGCATTGACCTCTATTACATACAAAGTGCTGATGCTAGGAAACCACCTTGTAGTGTTCTGCACAGCAAGACCACCACAGAATAATATATTTTTTGTATGAGGTTTGTGTATGCTATTGTGTGTTGTCGCACTCTGGTATATCTCCAATGAATTATATCTAAACACTTTCCTATTATTACATTGTTGTTCCAATCTCATTTCTGATTCATACACTTTATACCTGAAAATGAGAATGTATTAATTTGGTCTGTAAATATATTTGTGACCCATTCACCTAGGTGTATGTTGCACATCACTACCTCACGGGAGAGGCATTTGAATATCCTTTTTTTTAAATCTAAATGTGTTTTTTAGCAGAAGTGCCTTCTGGAACATGTGAACTTTCATGTGCCTTAATAACACACTTTTATCCCCCCTATAAATATGAATAAAATTGTTAAATTACGAGCCTAGTTCGTTTAGCCACAGTGGGCGTGGTATAACACTGGATATTAACACCAATACTGGGGTTCTGTTACACCACTCCGTGTTAATTTAACTTACACCTGAATCAACACTAGAAATGTTACACTGAAAAACCTACACTAGGAATCACTAGTCAATTTGCTGTGTATGAATCAGAAGGTAGATATGCGTGATAAGGTCTTACTTTGTGACGCTGCCACAAGTGTGAGGTGATAGGCACATAGACATATAATTATGTCAGGTTTAAAGTAAAAAAATAAAAACTTGCAAGGTTAGACCTTTATGTGTATTTTCATTTTCATGCTGTTAGATTATGTATCTGCCAGTTCTGATTGTGTTATTTTCACTGTCAAATCTAAGATGGGTGACATTGTCAATTTGGTGGGCTATCCCTTAAAGACGGCGTATCTCTTTTAGAAATGGAGGAGAGTTTTGAGAAATGTTTGGTGTGTTCTGAGTTTGGCTGAGGTCTTATTTGTTTGAAAAACATTTTAAGAGCCTATATCAGTTATTCCAAGTAATAATTGTTGCTCATTCATGTGGATTGTTAACCCTAATGACATATGTTGATCGTTTTGGAGGATGCCATGATCATTGAGCTGTTTTATTCAGGAAATCTCCACCAGGCCAAATGTTCCTCCTCTTCAACCATCCAGGGAGATCTATCCTGTTGACTGGAATTTTTTTTGCCTTTATTGGACTACTTATATTTTAGCATTTTGAAGGGTGGTTGCAAATTTTTTGCTTTTTGATTGACTTTGGGACTATTTCTTTTTAGGTTTGGGACATATACATTCTGAACTTTATAGCAGTGTAATTGAATTGGGGTTGTGAATTTATTGCACATTCTATGACAGTACATCCATATTTTGCTCACTTTATTAATTTTGTCTGTCTTGCTTCGGTCACTCTCATAGGAACACAGTATTTCTTTTATATTTTTATATGGTAGCATAGTTTGCTATCCAGACTGATTGTTACAACCTAATTTGTTTTCCTTCAGCCTCTTTCAGAAAATGAGCCTCATGGGCTGCGTTAAAAATAGCACCGTATTCCCTACATAGTGCACTACTTTTGACCTATGGGCCTTGGAAAATAAATCAGACCCCTTCATTTTTTCCACATTTTGTGATGTTACAGCCTTATTCTATTATCTCTCTTTTTTTAAACATTTTTGCCTAAAATGACATACCCAAATCTAACTGCCTGTAGCTCAGGACCCAAAGCAAGGATATGCATATGATTGATACAATTTGAAAGGAAACACTTGGAAGTTTGTGGAAATGTGATATTAATTTAATAGAATATAACACATTAGATCTGGTAAAAGATAATGCAAACAAAAAAACATGCGTTTTCATTACTACATTTTTTTCATAATCTTTGAAACGCAAGAGAAAGGCTAAAATATAATATTGACGTTTTGCTGCAATTTTGAATTTGGCCACTAGATGGCAGCAGTGTGTGTGCAAAGTTTCAGATTGATCCAGTGAAACATTGCAATACTGGACAACATTTTGTATCAAGTCTGCCCAAATTTGCCAAATTGGTCAATTGATACATTTTCAAGTACATAACTATTGAGAACATACAAAAACTGTATGGTAATATAAAATGTAAGTTTACACACTCCCAGAAATGTCATACATGATGGATCATTAGCTTAAACTAACTTTCACACATCTAGATGGCCAGGCGGGGTGGAAATGGAGCCAGAGACAGCAGGGGTTCAAACTGTAGAAGCCTGTTCCTACGTTAGAATATAAAAATGGATTTTATCAAACAAAGCTATGCTACATTTTATCTCTGGGACACTCAGGATGACAAATCAGAGCAAGATTAAGTACATTATTTACCTTCAGAGGTGAACGTATCAAAACAGTTGCAGTGATAAGTGTTTTTGTTGTTGTGCACTCTCCTCAAACAATAGCATGGTATTTGTTCACTGTAATAGCTACTGTAAATTGGACAGTGCAGTTAGATTAACAAGAATTTAAGCTTTCTCTCCATAAAATACATGTCTATGTCCTGGATAATTTGCTGTTTCTTACAATGTCATGCTAATCACATTAGCGCACGTTAGCTCATCCATCCCAGTATTCGGACACCGATCCTGTAGAGGTTAAAACATATTTTATTTGAATTTACACACAATACCCCAATTATGAAATGTTTGCAAAAAAAAGTATTCTGACCCTTTGCTATGAGACTCGAAATTGAGCTTCAGTGCATACTGTTTCCATTGATAATACTTGAGAATAATACTTGAGATGTTTCTACAACTTGATTGGAGTCCACCTGTGGTAAATTCAACTGATTGGACATGATTTGGAAAGGCACACAACTGTCAATATAAGGTCCCACAGTTGCCAGTGCATATCAGATGAAAGGAGCAAAGTACAGAGAGATCCTTAATGAAAACCTGCTCCAGAGCGCTCAGGACCTCAGACTGGAGAGATCTGAAAATAGCTGTGCAGCGACGCTCCCCATCCAACCTGACAGAGCTTGAGAGGATCTGCAGAGAAGAATGAGAGAAACTCCCCAAACACAGGTGTGCCAAGTTTGTAGCGTCATGCCCAAGCATACTCGAGGCTGTAATCGCTGCTAAAGGTGCTTCAACAAAGTACTGAGTAAAGGGTCTGAACACTTATGTAAATGTAATATTTAAATTTTTTTTTTTTTTTATACATTTGCAAAAATGTCTAAAACCTGTTTTTCCTTTGTCATTATGGGGTATTGTGTGTAGATTGATGAGGATTTTATTTTTTTGTAATCCTTTTCAGAATAAGGCTGTAACGTAACAAAATGTGGAAAAATTCAAGTGGCCTGAATACTTTCTGAATGCACTGTAAATAGGGAAAAGGGTGCCATTTGAGACGTAATTAGTTATTTGTGTGACCAGAGAGTCATATTTCACTTCTTTGTGATGGGATTTGCATGAGTCACAAGCAAGTCTCTCCAGCACTGCATGGGGAGAGAGGAGAGATACAGAGACAGCTATGTAAATGAAATAAAAGGCTTGAGAAGAATGCATTGTAAAACAAACAATGAAATAAATAGAGTAGAGAAAGACTAAAAAAGTAAGTTCTCTGACAGAAATAGCACCACTATTTGAGAGGGAGAGAAAAGATTGAAAGACTGGAAGTGGAACCTCATGAAATGTTATCAATCTACACCATGGAAATTACAAGGAATCTATTACTTTACAAAACAAAACACACTGTATTGTTCATTTTATGACAAAGCCCAGCAAACTGGGAACATTACCAGGACATAAGCTGACATTCTCATTAAGTTCTAGTTCGTTTAAAAAAAATCTAAAATTAGTACCATAACATGATAATGTCCCAAGAACATTCACACATTTTTATAACAATTTATTTTCTCAGAAAATGTGAAACATTAGCTAAAATGTGCACATCTGTAAAAACCACCACAGAACATTTCCCTAAGGTTCCATTAGGTTTACAGGTAATGTAAAAACACAATGTCTTAGTAATGCATTTAAAACATATGTTGTGTCTTTACTATGGATTAAATGTTATATGACATGCTATTGTATCAAATAAATTCTATGTAATTAATATTACCTGATTAAACTCTCCGGGCTAGGGGGCAGTGTTCGGAAGTTCGGAGAGTCTGGCGTGCCCAAAGTAAAATGCCAGTTACTCAGGCCCAGAAGCTAGGATATGCATATAATTAGTTGTATTTGATAGAAAACAGTTTTAAAAACTAACTTCAAAGTGTTAACTCTTCAGGCATCATCAGCAGTGGTGACGGTTTTGGAGAGTCTGGCGTGCCCAAAATAAAATGCCTGCCACTCAGGCCCAGAAACTGGGATATGCACAAAATTAGTACTATTGGATAGGAAACACACTGAAGGGTCTAAAACGTTAAAATAATGTGTGTGAGTATAACATAACTGATATAGCAAGCGAAAATCCGAGGACTTTTCCGTCCAGATTCATTTTTTTTTTACATTTCCTCTGTTTGATAGACTTCCTATAGAAATCCATGTAAAATAGCTCCCAGATTGCAGTACCTATGGCTTCCACTAGATGTCAACAGTCTCTGGACAGTGTTTGGAGGCTTTATCACTGAACAGAACCATACAGAAGAAGAAATCTCACTGGTCACCCCCAAAGCCAATTCCTCTTTTGGCCGCCTTTCCTTACAGTTCTCTGCTGCCAATGACTGGAACGAACTACGAAAATAACTGAAACTGGAGACACTTATCTCCCTCAATAGCTTTAAGCACCAGCTGCCAGAGCAGCTCACAGATCACTGCACCTGTACATAGCCCAACCAACTACCTCAACCCCTACCGTATTCATTTATTTATCTTGCTCCTTTGCACCCCAGTATTTTTACTTTGCACATTCATCTACTGCACATTTACCATTCCAGTGTTAAATTGCTATTCTGTAATTACTTCGCCACCATGGCCTATTTATTGCCTTACGTTCCTTATCTTTCCTCATTTGCACACATTGCATATAGATTTGTTTTTTTCTACTGTATTATTGACTGTGTTTGTTTACTCCAATGTGTAACTATGTGTTGTTGTATGTGTTGAACTGCTTTGCTTTATCTTGGCCAGGTCGCAGTTGTAAATGAGAACTTGTTCTCAACTTGCCTACCTGGTTAAATAAAGGTGAAATAAAAAATAAATAAAAAAACTCTGTCAAGAATACACATCTAACACAACATGATAAAAGCTTCCTTGAAGGCATGTTGCCCTATCTACTCACTAAACTTCTGACCCACTGGAATTGTGATACAGTGAATTATAAGTGAAAAACATTGTCTGTAAATAATTGTTGGAAAAATTACTTGTGTCATGCACATAGTAGATGTCCTAACCGACTTATAGTTTGTTAACAAGAAATTTGTGGAGTGGTTGAAAAACAAGTTTTAATGACTCCAACCTAAGTGTATGTAAACTTCCGACTTCAACTGTATATATGCACACACACACACACACACACACACACACACACACACACACACACACACACACACACACACACACACACACACACACACACACACACACACACACACACACACACACACACACACA
>QNTS01008959.1:10274-26927 GCA_003317085.1 Hucho hucho | reverse complement strand
GCTAGTCCTTCACAGGAGTGACGTCACAGACACAGTGTGAACACCCCAGCCAGTAGCTAGTCCTTCACAGGAGTGACGTCACAGACACAGTGTGAACACCCCAGCCAGTAGCTAGTCCTTCACAGGAGTGACGTCACAGACATAGTGTGAACACCCCAGCCAGTAGCTAGTCCTTCACAGGAGTGACGTCACAGACACAGTGTGAACACCCCAGCTAGTAGCTAGTCCTTCACAAGAGTGATGTCACAGACACAATGTGAACACTGCAGCCAGTAGCTAGTGCTTCACAGGATTTGTATCACACACGCACAGCAAGAGCTGGCTTACACTCCAACAATAATGATTTCACACACACTCTTGACACACATACACATCACATGCTTGATGTCAGTAATTGACGTTACTAGCAGCATCACTGGAAACTAAAAATCTATGATGCACATAGGTGACATCATCCTCTTTCTCGTCTATACTGTACATTTCTCGAATTGCACGTTTTGTCTGTCTTTTCTTGTTTTATTTCTTTCCTTCTATCTTTCTTTCTTTCCTTTCTTTATTTCTTTCATTCTTTCTTTCCTTTCTTTCTTTGCTTCTTTCCTTCTTTCTTTCCTTCTTTCTTTCTTTCTTTCTTTCCTTCTTTCTTTCTTTCCTTCTTTCTTTCTTTGCTTCTTTCCTTCTTTCTTTCTTTGCTTCCTTCTTTCCTTCTCTCTTTTTCTCTTTCTTTCCTTCTTTCCTTCTCTCTTTCGCTCTTTATTTCCTTTTTTCTTTCTTTCTTTCTTTCTTTCTTTCCTTCTTTCTTTCTTTGCTTCTTTCTTTCCTTCTTTCCTTCTCTTGCTCTTTCTTTCCTTCTTTCCTTCTCTCTTTCGCTCTTTATTTCCTTTTTTCTTTCTTTCTTTCTTTCGTTCTTTTCTTCTTTCCTTCCTTTCTTCCTTCTTTCTTTCTTTCTTTTCCTTTCTTTCTCTCTTTTTCTTTCCTTAAACCCATGGGAAGTCTAAACTGTTTATTGGTCAGCTTTTGTTGTATTTCACCTCTTGAAGCCTTCTCCTGTATTGACGTGTAGCTCCCTGAAGGGAGGAGAGAACTAACAAACAAACACACACACACTAGCCGTGTCCGAATACCCATGCTTGCGTTCAAAATAGTAGGCATTTTGGATATGCGAAAATAGAATGTGTTATAGTATGTGTGTAATATGAATTTCCAGTTGAACAAAAAGGAGAGCAGTCATTGATGAAGTAAATCAAAATCAATCCAGTTTAATTACAAGTTGCCAGCGGTGTAAGGTAACTAAGTTAAAATACTTTGAAGAACTACTTAAGTTGTTTTTTGACAACTTTGACTGTTGCTCCACTTCATTCCTAAAGAAAATATTGTACTTTTTACTCCATACATTTTCCCTGACACCCAACAGTACTCATTACATTTTGAATGCTTAACAGGACAGGGAATTGTCCAATTTACACACTGATCAAGAGAACATACCTGATCATCCTACTGCCTCTGATCTGGTGGACTCACTAAACATAAATGCTTCGTTTGTAAATGATGTCTGAGTGTTGTAGTGTGCCCCTGGCTATCCATAAATAAAAAAAATAAGACAATGGTGTTGTCTGATTTGCTTAATATACGGAATTTTAAATTATTTATACTTTTACTTCTGATACTTAAGTATATTTAAAACGCAGTACTTTTAGACTGTTACTCAAGTAGTATTTTACTGGGTGGTTTTACATTTTACTTAAGTCATTTTCCATTAAGATATCTTTACTTTTATTGAAGTATGACAATTGAGTACTTTTTCCACCTATTGTTTTATTTTGACCTTGTCCCAAACCTTATCTTAACCCTTTACTTTGGAGCAACTTTGAAACTTGACGTTTGGAGAAACGAAACAATACTGAGCAGGAGTTAACCCAGGTTGTCAAAAACACTTTCGTGAGACTTTGAAAGCTTGTTGGCGAGTGTCTGTGCATTTGCGTTTGTCTATGTGTGTTTGTGTGTCAAACAGAGAAAGTAGGTTGGAAATGTGCTCTCAGATGAAAGAGAATACTTAATCCGTTTTTCTCCATATGTCTTTCCCACCTCCTTTCGCTATCTCTTTCTCTCTCCCTCTCTCGGGTCTCCAGTGGTGTTTACCTGAGTGAGTGAGTGAGTGAGTGAGTGAGTGAGTGAGTGAGTGAGTGAGTGAGTGAGTGAGTGAGTGAGTGAGTGAGTG
Organism: Hucho hucho; assembly: GCA_003317085.1. NCBI lineage: Eukaryota > Metazoa > Chordata > Actinopteri > Salmoniformes > Salmonidae > Hucho > Hucho hucho. Next base: position 24,712 of record QNTS01008959.1, on the reverse strand, counting down.
AGTGAGTCAAAGGCAAAGGAGGAGTACCCTGCAGTGTTATTGCCACTCATCTTTTTCTCCCTTAAATCACTGAACTAAAATATAAAAGCACAAATTTCAAAGATGTTACTGAGTTACAGTTCGCATAAGGAAATCAGCCAATTGAAATACATTCATTAGGGCCTAATCTATGGATTTCACCTGACTGGGAATCAGTGGCTTGTAAATCTTGGATGGACACAAAAATATACGCTACCAGTCAAAAGTTTTAGAACACCTGCTCATTCAAGGGTTTTTCTTTATTTTGACTATTTTCTACATTGTAGTGAATAGTGAAAACATCAACACTGTGAAATAACACATATGGAATCATGTAGTAACCAAAAAAGTGTTAAACAAATCAAAATATATTTTAGATTTGAGAATCTTCAAATAGCCACCCTTTGCGTTGATGACAGCTTTGTGTAGCGTGGTTCGTTCTGCGTTGTGTAATTTAATGAGGACACTGCCACAACTGGAGGTCTGCTTGTTGGATTTTTATTTGCCCTGCGCACGAACAGACAACTCACAATATGTTAGCCCTTGGCACAGTCACAGCTCTCAGGTGCTGTGTGCACACATTCAGTTCACAACAGCACACCATACAATACAAGTAAAATGATATACAACATAATTCGGACAAAATAAAAGACATACCTGCGCACGAAGAGACAACGCACAATATGTTAGCTCTTGGCACAGCTCTCAGGCACCGGCGCGAGCACATGGAAACTCACTCAAACACTGTCCCAAGTACCCACAAGTTACAATAGGTACCCTAGTTAGCGAGCTCAGTAAAACTTGTTAACATAAATATTTATATTGTCCACATTGTAACAAAAGTTATGGTGGATAACAGCACATTGTGTAACATTACCACGGTTTTATATTGAAAATTGCAGAGCCAAGGACAACATATCTCGCTAGCTGAAGGTCAGGCAAGAGAGAACAATAGGAGGGTACAGAAATACAGATTACCCACAATGGTTCAAACCAAAATATACAAAACTTTTACAATCAAGTGTATTTACAATATAGATATGAAAAAGTGTTTGTACACAAAAAATAACATTAGCTATGCAGCTGTAATTAAATAAAAAGAACACTGAATTATTATTATTATCAAATTATTAACATCCCCTCTTGACCTGGCCTATTTTAACTGGTCCTTGTGTGCAACTTGGTGCATAATCTAGGGGAACAACATCACACTGCTACATTTGCACACGCTTGGCATTCTCTCAACCAGCTTCACCTGGAATGCTTTTCCAACAGTCTTGAAGGAGTTCCCACATATGCTAAGCACTTGTTGGCTTCTTTTCCTTCACTCTGCGGTCTGACTCATCCCAAACCATCTCAATTAGGTTGAAGTTGGGGGATTGTGGAGGCCAGGTCATCGGATGCAGCACTCCATCATTCTCCTTCTTGGTAAAATAGCCCTTACACAGCCTGGAGGTGTGTTGGGTCATTGTCCTGTTGAATAACAAATGATAGTTCCACTAAGTGCAAACCAGATGGGATGCCATATCGCTGCAGAATGCTGTGTTAGCCATGCTGGTTAAGTGTGCCTTGGATTCTAAATAAATCATAGACAGTGTCACCAGCAAAGCACCCCCACACCATAACACCTCCTCCTCCATGCTTTACGGTGGGAAATACACATACGGAGATCATCAGTTCACCCACACCACGTCTCACATACAGTGGCTTGCGAAAGTGTTCACCCCTTTGGCATTTTCCTATTTTGTTGCTTTACATCCTGGAATTAAAATGGATTGTTTGGGGGTTTGTATCATTTGATTTACACAACATGCCTACCACTTTGACGATGCAAAATATTTTTTATTGTAAAAAAAACAAGAAATAAGACAAAAAAATGGAAATCTTGAGCGTGCGTAACTATTCACCACTCCAAAGTCAATACTTTGTAGAGACACCTTTTGCAGCAATTACAGCTACAAGTCTCTTGGGGTATGTGTCTATAACCCTGGCACATCTAGCCACTGGGATTTTTGCCCATTCTTCAAGGCAAAACTGCTCCAGCTCCTTCAAGTTGGATGGGTTCCACTGGTGTACTGCAATCTTTAAGTCATACCACAGATTCTCAATTGGATTGAGAACTGGGATTTGACTAGGCCATTCCAAGACATTTAAATGTGTCCCCTTAAACCACTCAATTGTTGCTTTAGCAGTATGCATTGTCCTGCTGGAAGGTGAACCTCTGTCCTAGTCTCAAATCTCTGGAAGACTGAAACAGGTTTCACCTCAAGAATTTCCCTGTATTTAGCGCCATCCTTCAATTCTGACCAGTTTCCCAGTCCCTGCCAATGAAAAACATCCCCACAGCATGATGCTGCCACCACCATGCTTCACTGTGGGGATGGGGTTCTCGGGGTGATGAGAGGTGTTAGGTTTGCGCCAGACATAGCATTTTACTTGATGGCCAAAAAGCTCAATTTTAGTCTCATCTGATCAGAATATCTTCTTCCATATGTTTGGGGAGTCTCCCCCATGCTTTTTGGCGAACACCAAATGTGTTTTCTTTTTTTTTTCTTTTTTTTTCTTTCTTTAACTTCTTAGGGAGTAGCGCACGAGGTGACCGTTTTGGAGAGCCTGGCGTGCCCAAAGTAAAATGCCTCCCATTCAGGCCCAGAAAATAGGATATGCACATATTTAGTACCATTGGATAGGAAACACTCTGAATTTTCTAAAAGTGTTAACCATTTGTCTGTGAGTAAAACAGAACGGATATGGCAGATGTCCTATACAAGACAACGCACGCTCCCGCCTTTTTGAAATCTGACAACGCTGTGATATTGCCAAGAAACAGAGCTTTTCACTTGTATATTGGTGCATGTTTAATAATTCAACTTTTGGATTTTGAATTTGGCGCCTTGCATTTCACCTGGTAGTGTCGGGAGTGGGGCGCTAGCGCCCCAACGCACCTTGCTGCCCCTTAAGAGGTTAAGCAATGGCTTTTTTTCTGTCCACTCTTCCGTAAAGCCCAGCTTTCAGAACTGGTGTATATATGCTGAGATCATGTGACAGATTATGTGACACTTAGATTGCACACTGGTGGACTTTCTTTAACTAATTATGTGACTTCTGAAGGTAATTGGTTGTACCAGATCTTATTTAGGGGCTTCATAGCAAAGAGGGTGAATACATAGGCACTCTGTTCCCAATGTTGACATCAACAAACCGCTCGCCCACATGACACCAAACCACTGCCATCTGCCCGGTACAGTTGTAACCGGGATTAATCCGTGAAGAGCACACTTCTCCAGTGTGCAAATAGCCATCGAAGGTGAGCATTTCCCCACTGAAGTCGGTTACAACATCAAACTGCAGTCAGGTCAAGACCCTGGTGAGGACGACGAGCACTCAAGTGAGCTTCCCTGAGATGGTTTCTGACAGTTTGTGCCAAAATTATTCTGTTATGCAAACCCACAGTTTCATCGGCTGTCTGGGTGGTTGGTCTCAGACATTCCCTCAGGTGAAGAAGCCGGATGTGGAGGTCCTCGGCTGGCGTGGTTACAAATGTGTCTGCGGTAGTGAGGACGGTTGGACGTACTGCCAAATTCTCTAAAACGACATTGGAGGTGGGTTATGGTACAGGAATTAACATTAAATTTTCTGGCAACAGCTCTGGTGGACATTCCTGCATTCAGCATGCCAATTTGCACACTGTGACCTTTTATTGTCCCCAGCACAAGGTGCACCTGTATAATGATCATACTGTTTAATCAGCTTCTTGATATGCCACTTGTAGCATAGACACAGGGAGTCAGGAAGCAGGTGCAGTTAGTGAGTTTAATAACAACGAACATGGAACGCTACAAAACAAGAGAAGCGTCTAACATGGAAAAATAAACAATACTACCTGCTGACTGATAACAAAAGAGTGCTAAATAAAGGGAGTAAGGAAGTTCAGGTGTGACTGATGATGAGACGCAGGTCTGTGTAATGATGGTTGCCATGTGTGCATAAAGATGGGTTGGCTGGACCGGTGGTTAGTAGACCAGTGACGTAAAGCGCCGGAGCAGGGAAGCGAGAGTAGACGTGACAGTACCCCTCCTGACGCACGGCTCCAGCCGCATAACGACACCATTCACAAGGCCGGCCCCGAAAGCGAGAAGCGGGCCGGTCCGGACGACAAATGTGGAAATCTCTGTTGATGTTGGGATCTAGAATGTCATCCACTGGAACCCAACACCTCCTCTGGACCATACCCCTCCCAGTCCACCAGGTACTGGAGCCGACCCTCACGACGTCAGGAGTCCAGGAGTGATCTAACGGCATAGGCGGGGCTCCCCTTGATGTCCAAGGGAGGTGGAGGGGTGTCGTGGGGGACAGCATCAGCCAGGGGATCAGGAACCACCGGTCTGAGGAGGGAAACTTGAAAAGATGGTGAGATCGGGTAGTTAGTGGGAGTTGTAATCTGTAATTTACCTCATTGACACTCTGGAGGACCTTGAACGGCCCCATCTGGGACTCAGCTTCTTACTGGGCAGGCGGAGCGGGAGGTTCCTGGTGGAGAGCCAGACGTGATCACCAGGATTAAACAGGCGTGCTCTTTCAGATGACGGACGGCGCGCTGGAGTCTCACATGGGTATCATTCCATACCTCTTCTGCGTGCCTGAACCACTCATCCACCGCAGGACCTTCGGTCTGGCTCGGAGTCCACTGAACCAGGGCCGGCTGATAACCCAGAACACACTGGAAGGGAGTCAGCCAGGTGGAGGAGTGTCACAATGAATTCTGGGTGTATTCAGCCCAAGGAAGGAATTGGGCCAGCTCCTGGTTCATCCTCTCCACCTGCCCGTTAGACTGGGGCCGGTACCCGGAAGTGAGGCTGACCGTGACCTCCATCTTCTCCATGAAAGCCTTCCATACACGTGATGTGAATTGGGGGCCACGATCAGAGACGATGTCCCCCGGAAGGCCAAAGTGCCGGAAGACCTGCTGGAACAGTGCCTCAGCAACCTAGGGAGCAGTAGGGAGACCAGAGAGAGGGATGAAACGACATGATTTATAGAATCTGTCCACTATCACCAAAATGGTGGTAAAACCATCAGAAGAGGGGAGATCAGTGACAAAGTCAATGGACAGATGAAACTAGGGACCCTGAGGCACGGGGAGTAGTTTCCCTGCTGGAGTTTTCCGGGGGGATTTGGACTGGGCACATATGGAACAGGAGTTGACATATCGAGTAACGTCCTGCACCAAGGTGGGCCACCAGGACTTTCCAGAGATGGACTGAATGGTGCGGGTAATACCTGGATGTCCAGCGACGACAGCTGTGTACACCCAGGTCAATAGCCAATCCCTTATGCCTGTGGGAATGTAGGTGCGCACAGGAGGACAGGTGGCAGGTGCGGTTTCCCTCTCCAGGGCTTGGCGAATGTCCATATCTACATCCCAGAGCACGGGGGCTACAACTCGAGAAGGTCCTCCGTCCTTCTTGGCCATGAAGAAGAATTCTGCCGATGCAGGGGTGGACGTGCGAATGAAACCCTGCTGGAGAGCCTTCTGGATGTACTCCTCCATAGTCTTGGTTTCGGCACAGTCCCAGGGGCGATGAGGAGGGAGACAGATGGTGCAGGTCTTGGAAAAAAACCTACCAAAGATCTTGGTATACCTCCGGGATGTTGGGCTGAAGGACAACCACAGGACTCTTAACCGACGTGGAACCACAGGGAAAGGGTAAGCAGGTCTTCCGGGTGCCCAATCTGTGATTTTCATCCTCGGCCATGAGATGGTGGGGTTATGATGATCTTATGTACGGGTACAGTGATGATGAGGAAGGGAAGGGTTTCTTGATGTATGGATTCCAGCTCCTCCTCTCCTCTCTCCCTGAAGGCCGTGGCCCACTCCAACACCCGTCCGTCAGCAGAGAAATAACTGTTGCAACCTTGTACCTCTCGGTGATGGGGGCTCCCATCTGATGGGCAAAACAGAGGGATCACTGGAGTAGGAAGCCACGGCATTTCGATGGAGTCCCGTCATATTTGTCCGGGAGGGACAATCGGGCAACGCTAATGTCGACTCGTTGAAGACACTCATCCATAGCCGTTCCCAAATGAGCCAGCTGGTCGTGGTGTGACAAGTAGGTGTCCCTGTTCACCAACCATCTGGGAGATGTCTTGATTAACTGCTGCTTCCATTTGTTGAGGTAGTATTCTGTAAAGTAGACGCAGGGAGTCAGGAAGCAGGTGCAGTTAGTGAGCTTAATAACAACCAACATGGAACGATTCAAAACAAGAGAAGCGTCTGACATGGAAACAGAAACAATACTACTTGCTGACTGATAACAAAAAAGTGGAAAATAAAATGAGTACTGAAGTCCAGGTGTGACTGATGATGAGACCCAGGTGTGCGTAATGATGGTTGCCATGTGTGCGTAAAGATGGGTTGCCAGGACCGGTGGTTAGTAGACCGATGACGTCGAGCGCCGGAGCAGGAGTGGACATGACACCACACCTGTCAAGTGGATGTATTATCTTGGCATAGGTGAAATGGTCACTGACATTGATGTACAGTAAATAAATTTGTGCACAACATTAATCAGAAATGTGCTTTTTGTGTGTATTGAACATTTCTGGGATCTTTTATCTCAGCTCATGAAACATGGGACCAACAAACATGTTGTGTTTATATTTGTGTTTAGTATATATTTGTTCTTTCTCTTTTTAAAATATACACTTTTTGAAAGTGCATCTTTGTCTGTTTCCCTCTGCTTCTCTGTGTGTATAATTAGAGGCGTTTTCGCACTCATATGAACAAAGAAGAAGAGAAACAATAGGAGAGAGGGAGATGAGAGAAATAAACATGCTTAATTAGAAGTCTATTGTTGGGGGTAGGGTGTGGCTACGCACACATACACATACAGACACAGACATCACACTGTTTGTCTGTTCACAGATACAAATAGGTCACATGTAAATGAGTCTCACCAGAAGAGAGAGAGAGATTTGAGTAAAACCAGTCCTAGTGTCAGTCACAGTGGCGGCCCGTACATTAGGGCGTTAGGGGCAGCGTTAAAAATATATATATATACACTAACATTCAAAAGTTTGGGGTCACTTAGAAATGTCCTTGTTTTCCATGAAACCATACATGAAATGATTTGCAAAGTGAATAGGAAATATAGTCAAGACGTTGACAAGGTTATAAAGAATGATTTTTAATTTAAATAATAATTGTGTCCCTCAAACTTTACTTTCGTCAAAGAATCCTCCATTTGCAGCAATTACAGCCTTGCAGACCTTTGGCATTCTAGTTGTCAATTTGTTGAGGTATTTGTTGAGGTAATCTGAAGATGCTTCCTGAAGCATAATGGGCCTCTATACGCCTATGTAGATATTCCATAAAAAATCTGCCGTTTCCAGCTACAATAGTCATTTACAACATTAACAATGTCTACACCGTATTTCTGATCAATTTTATGTTATTTTAATGGACAAAAAAATGCTTTTCTTTCAAAAACAAGGACATTTCTAAGTGGCCCCAAACTTTTGAACGATAGTGTATATATGATATAATTCAAGGATTATGTTGTAAATGTCATAAATGTGTGGTAAATGTATAAATGTTACTGTTTCAAAAATGTATTGTAAAAAAAAGCTGTTACAAGCACTGCCCCTCAGTGACTCTGCCAGCATTAGAAGCTCCACGGGTGCATAGGCCGTGAGAATTGTTTTGCCAACTATTTGTCGTGAGGGGGAACTGCACCAATAAAATCACTGGATTTGATAGCATACATTTTTACAGCATAAAGTAAATGGATTGTCATGGGGTGCTCAAATGTGTGTCCATTCAGTCAGAACCTTTGGGTCTGTTCTAGTCTCCCTCTTAAGGCTTACTTCCGAATTTGAGACTAGAGCTGCTCTATCAGTTACAGATTGCGCTAAATCAAAAAGCAAATGGTAATTAACTTGTAAATAAATAATCATAACAGTCATGGGAGCCTGGGACCTGATAAACCGGACATCTACATCCAACAAGTGTCGAAGGACAGAGGAATACACTAGGTAGAACCTTTTCATCGTGGATCTGGTAGGACAAAAAAGCTGTGGCTGGCCAATTTTATTGTTTCCCCATGGTGTTCATCATGTCCTACTGTAGGTGACACGGCGACATGTTGTGTGGACTAAAACAGCATAAAACCAGGTGTATCACAAAGCATGATCAAATTAATTAACCAGCTACAAAAATTTTGAGAAACATTGAGAAATCGTTTGTTAAATTTTGGGGTAAAATGACCACTTATCTACCTTTGATAAGCACCTATCTAGCTATAGCTAACTGGTAGCTTGCTAGCTAGTTAGCTCCCATGCCAATTTCAAGTCTATCTCAACTATATAATCTGACTAATTTGGATACATTAACTAGACAGGGAGCGGTGGGTCGCTAGCGACCCACTCCCGACACCACCAGGTAAAATGTAAAGCGCCAAATTCAAAATCCCAAAGTTGAATTATTAAACATGCACCAATATACAAGTGTTTCATACTCATCAAAAGCTCTGTTTCTTGGCAATATCACAGCGTTGTCAGATTTCAAAAAGGCTTTACGGCGAAAGCTCTACATTTGATTGTTTGAGGGCAGCGCCTCACATACTTTCTCATAGCCATGAATTCATTAGCCAGCGTGGCACACACATAACACATTTCACAGCGAAAACAAATCAATTACCTGTTGAAGAACTTCTGCTGAGGTCATCCTAAGTGTCCAACGAAGACAATCCATGGTTCTTTTGTTAGAAAAAGTCATGTATTATATCCATAAATCTCCATTTGGTTCGCGCGTCATAGTCAGAAACGACTATGGCGCGAACTCGTTCATCTTATACCTATAAACTTGTCCAAGAACATTCAAACATAGTTTTAAATGTATCCTTAGGAACACTTTTACGTATATTTACTATTATAAATCAACCGGAATATAAACTGAGCTCTAAAGACGGTAAATAAGACACTGCGCGACTTCTCGGGCGCGCGCCCTGGGTACTGTTGTCATCAAGGGGGGACCCACTTGTTTGGTCGTTTTCTCTGGGCTAATTCAGCCAAAATGGAGGGAAACACCATCTCGAGGCTGCTGACATCATAAGGAAGCGATGTGTACTGCATTCATATGCCCTTATATGGTCATTTTCATGAGGGAGGGGTTCCCAAATGAGCAATGTGTCAAAATCACTTTTTCCAGGACAGAAATTCCTCGGGGTTTTGCCTGCCATATCCGTTCTGTTTCACTCACAGACAAATGGTTAACAGTTTTGGAAAATTCAGAGTGTTTCCTATCCAATGGTACTAAATATATGCATATCCTATTTTCTGGGCCTGAATGGGAGGCATTTTACTTTGGGCACGCCAGGCTCTCCAAAACCGTCACCTCGGGAGCTGCTCCCTGAGAAGTTAAGTTATTTCAGAATGAAANTGAGTGTTAGTTCATGAAAGGCATAATTGTTATCCACAGCCGGCCCTAACCTTTCGGGGGCCCTAAGTGAAATGTTGTTGCAAAACAGAATGGCAGAATGTGCAGCAGTGGTCATTACATTTTTTATATGAACAAGTGAAATATGTGTAGTTCGAAAACTTGGCATCATATTTCTGTCATGCTGCTTTGTTGACAACTCCAACCCCCCGACCCCGCGCCTCGAGCATTCAGCCATTCAGCGGCCAACACTGGTCAGTCAATAGATTCTTTCAGGGATGACAGTAATGAGCTGTCAGTTATTCAGATGTCAAACAAATTACACATAAACACGTGCACACACACACACACACACACACGTACAGTGAGCACCATAATTAATTGGACAGTGACCATTTTTTTGTTATTTTGGTTCTGTACTCTAGCACTTTGAGTTTGAAAGGATACAATGACAATGAGGGTGAAGTGCAGACTTTAATTTGAGGGTATTTTCATACATATCAGATGAACCGTTTAGAAATGACAGCACCTTTTGTACATGGTCTCCCCATTTTAAGGTATTACAAGTATTTGTTGAATTGGCTTCACAGGTGTGTGTGGTTAGGCAGGTGTATTCATTTGTGTCGTTAGTGAATGCAGGAGAGCTGTTGATGAATAGTATTGATTCTAGACTTTTCTTTTGCCTTTGGAGGTTGTTGTTGGGGTGTGACAACATGAGGAAGACAGCAGTGTTGATGCAAATGAAGCTGGCCGTCATAAGGCTCAGAAATGAAAATCAATCAATCAGGAACATTGCAAAAACCCTGGGCATGCCCAAGTCAACAGTTTGGTTCATCATTAACAAGAAAAAAACAACCGGTGAACTCAATTATGTCAAAAGACCCAGTAGACTGAGGAAGACCACTGTAGTGGATAACCGGAGAATACACTCTATGGTGAAGAAAACCCCCCTGACAACAGCCCAACAGATCAAAAACACTCTCCTGGATGCAGGTGTAGATGTGTCAGTCTACCATACGTAGAAGACTACACCAGCAGGACTACAGAGGGTACACTACAAGATGCAAACCACTGATAAGCCTGAAGAACAGAAAGGCGAGATTACAGTTTGCTAAAAAGCACCTAAAAGAGTTCTGGAAAAAAGAATTGTGGACAGATGAGACAAAGATTAACATGTACCAGAGTGATGGAAAGAGGAAAGTGTGGAGAGAAAGAAGACATGCCCATGATCCAAAGCATACCACCTCATCCGTGAAACATGGTAGAGGGGGTGTTATGGCTTGGGCCTGTATGGCTGCCAGTGGAACAGGCTCACTTGTCTTCATCGATGATGTGACTGCAGACAGAAGTAGAACAATGAATTCTGAAGTCTACAGAAATATTTATAAAACCAAATGCCTCCAAACTCATTGGACGGCACTTCATCATGCAACAAGACAATGACCCTAAACATACTGCTAGAGCAACGAAGCGGTTTTTGATGGCCAAAAAGTGGAAAATCCTTGACTGGCCGAGTCAATCACCGGATCTGAATCCAATTGAACATGCATTTTACATGCTGAAGAGGAGACTGAAGGCAATAAGTCCCCGAAAAAAGAAGGAACTGAAGATGGCTGCAGTACAGGCCTGGCAGAGCATCACCAGGGAAGATACCCAGCGTCTGGTGATGTCGATGCATCGCAGACTTCAAGCAGTCATTGCATGCAAAGGATATGCGACCAAATATTAACAATTAATACTTTATTCTACATTATGTTAAACTGTCCAATGTTTTTTGATGCCCGGAAATGGGGGGGACTATGTACAAAAGCTTCATCCGATATGTATGACAATACCCTCAAATTAACGCTGACAGTCTGCACTTCACCCTCATTGTCATTGTATCCTTTCACACTCAAAGTGCTGGAGTACAGAACCAACATAACAAATAAAGGGTCACTGTCCAATGAATTATGGTGCTCACTGTACATACTGTAGATACATACACACACAAACACCTCATTGTCACAAGCTTTTCCTAACAAGATTTCAATCCCAAATGGACCACTACACTGAGTGACAGGTTTCCGTTCTCTTTTTTATTTTTGTGTTCCACTCCTCTCCAAAGTACAATCTGTGTGTTTGAGTGTGTGTGTATGTGTGTGTGTGTGTGTGTGATTTATAATTAAAATCAAGATCCTCTATCATATCATAGTTGTTACAATCGATGTTACAGTAGTTGCAACAATGCAAATAAATTTATCACAAATAGACAAATAACCCCAAATAAACAAATTCTCAGTTGTCTTGCTGTTGACTTCCGCTCTGAACTATTTGTTCTAAAATGTCACGTATCATTGACGTATCAAATGAGAGAGGGAAGCTAAAAGACAGGAGAAACCCCTGAAGAGGGGGCACTTTTAGAGGAGAGGAAGCAGGAATACAGAACTAAAGTTTCATAGTATGTGACATTTCGAAAATTGAGTAGGCTTTAAATGCCCATATGTCATACTTATTTCAGCTTTGACAACAGCTGATAATCAGATATGGGGGTATGCTACCAAAATTAACCAATAACGCAAAAAGCAACACAATCGCGCATGATGCATTCGCGCATGATGCAATAGAATGTTTTATTATGTGCATTTTCAAAAATGTTGTATGGTGTAAATGCCAGGATGTTATAGTAATTTCAGGTCATCTAGTAGAATTCGATGTACACTTTTCCACAATGCATTGGAAGACTTGGGCTGTGAGTGATATAGTAGGCCCTAGTTCTCAACCAAACTAGGCTACTTAAGACCCCTAAAGTCGATCTCCGTGCCCCCGCTGAAATCAGTCAGTTTAAGCTAGAGATATAAGGTCATTTTGCATTGGATGCATGTCAAAGCACCGCATCCGCCTATGTCACACTTCTGCATCTGCAGGGAAAGGTGGCAGAGCTAAAGCGGTGTTTGTCAGACCATGAGACTTCCCAAAAATCAGTCTTCTAACAAAATCGTCTATAGCGTCCGAACGGTTTGGCATACAAACCTCTGTGGAAAGATGAGACTCTCACGAACACGATGGTGTTCTCTGTTGTGCTCTACGACCCCCACAAGTGTCTTGGGACTCGTCTGAAGTCAGTACAGCCATTCTGCCAACTTCTGTCTACAGCATCCGAACAGTTTGAGCTACACATTTAAGATCCCACAGTTAACAGTGCATGTCAGAGCAAAAACCAAGCCATGAGGTTGAAGGAATTGTCTGTAGAGCTCCGAGACAGGATTGTGTCGAGGCACAGATCTGGGAAATATCTGTAGCATTGAATGTCCCCAAGAACACAATTGCCCCCATCATTCTTAAATGGATGAAGTTTGGACCACCTAGAGCTGGCCGCCTGGCCAAACTGAGCAATTGGGGGAGAAGGGCTTTGGTCAGGAAGGTGACCAAGAACCCGATAGTCACTCTGACAGAGCTCCAGAGTTCCTCTGTGGAGATGGGAGAACCTTCCAGAAGGACAACCATCTCTCCAGCACTCCACCAATCAGGCCTTTATGATAGAGTGGCCAGAGAGAAGCCACTCTTCAGTAAAAGGCACATGACACCCTGTTAGAGAGGATTTTATTATTTGTCAAGATAATCCATCCACCTGACAGGTGTGGCATATTAAGACGCTGATTAAACAGTTGTTATTAAACTCACTAACTGCACCTGCTTCCTGACTCCCTGTGTCTACGTTACATGTGGCATATCAAGAAGTTGATTAAACAGTATGATCATTATACAGGTGCACCTTGTGCTGGGGACAATAAAAGGCCACTCTAAAATGATCCGTTTTGTCACACAACACAATGCCACAGATGTCTCAAGTTTTGAGGGAGTGCACAATCGGCATGCTGACTGCAGGAATGTCCACCAGAGCTGTTGCCAGAGAATTGAATGTTCATTTCTCTACCATAAGCCTCCATTGTTGTTTTAGATAATTTGACAGAACGTCCAACTGGCCTCACAACCGCAGACCACGTGTAACCACGCCAGCCCAGGACCTCCACATCCGGCTTCTTCACCTGCGGGATCATCAGAGGGGGGGAGGGAGGGGTGCGGAGGAGTATTTCTGTCTGTAATAAAGCTTTTTTGGGGGAAAAACTCATTCTGATTGGCTGGGCCTGGCTCCCCAGTGGGCCAAATGAATTTATTTCTATTGACTGATTTTCTTATATGAATTGTAACTCAGCAAAATCATTGAGATTTTAGCGTGTTGCGTTTATATTTTTTTTCAGTATAATTTATTCTGGTTTCACTAATAAATATGTTGAAATGGAACCAAATGATCTGTTTCTTTCTTCAGTCCTTTTTAAATGGGATAGATGAGCTATATGGACTATGGTATAGGTCGAATATGATAATCTGCCTATAACCAGCCTGAGTAAGGATATAATTCCATTCCTATTCTATTCATAGTTTAGAGAAATTAATGTAATTGGAAATAAGCTATTATCAGTCTGGTTATTGCGATGCATGTCTGTTGAATTTACTCAGCCAGTCAGGAGCCATTACGGCCGTGGCATACTGCATACTTACTAAACGGTAGGTGGGAAATAGTATGCAATGATAAGTACATAGTATGCAGTTTAAGTATGTAGTATGCTAGTATGGGTATTCGGACACGTCTACAGAGTCTGTTTTGTCTTGACACTATTCGTGGAGGTTTCGAAGGAGACATACACATGCACATAAAAATAATTATGCTTATATTAATACTTGGAGGTATCGTAGGAGGTATCACTCTGTAGGACACATACAGGGAAGGAAGACCAAAGGATAAGATAAGAGAGAGACATGAAATGAGAAATGCTAAGACAGGTAAAGATACAGAGAGATAGAGGGATGATGAGACAACTGGACAGAGATAGAGGCTTGATGAGAGAGAAGGGGACAGATATAGAGGGATGAGAGAGAAGGGGACAGAGAGATAGAGGGATGAGAGAGAGAAGGGGACAGAGATAGAGGGATGAGAGAGAGA
>QNTS01008957.1:10617-26055 GCA_003317085.1 Hucho hucho | reverse complement strand
AGAACTGAAACAAATCAGCCAGGCCCACCATTAGAACTGAAACAAATCAGCCAGGCCCACCATCAGAACTGAAACAAATCAGCCAGGCCCACCATCAGAACTGAAACAAATCAGCCAGGCCCACCATCAGAACTGAAACAAATCAGCCAGGCCCACCATCAGAACTAAAACAAGTCAGCCAGGCCCACCATCAGAACGGAAACAAAATTAAGTACAATTTCCATCCTAAAACAGTCTGCCACACACGTTCTCTGAATGAAATTAGAAACAAACCATTAAAAACCCTTTGTTGGGAGACTAAGCACGAAGGTGGATTTTCTAAAAAGTTTCCCTTGGGCTGTTTTGTTTTGACAAATCACTCTTCAAAGGACTTTGCTGTACAAAGGACTGTTTACTGCTGTTCAAACGCTGTTTCAACTAATGACATAAATTACTATTTGTAGTTGTAAAGCAGGCCATGCTGCCTGTTGCTTAACAGTGAACACAGTACAGCATCATATGTAACACTTTCAGTGCTTCCAATGAGATCAAGGCTTCTTTCATGTTAGCACTTCAGTTACGTCCCTAATGGCACCCTATTCCCTATATAGTGCACTACTTTTGACCAGAGCTGGCACCCTATTCCCTATATAGGGCACTACTTTAGACCAGGGCTGGCACCCTATTCCCTATATAGTGCACTACTTTTGACCAGAGCTGGCACCCTATTCCCTATATAGGGCACTACTTTAGACCAGGGCTGGCACCCTATTCCCTATATAGTGCACTACTTTTGACCAGGGCTCTGTTGGTGGTGGACTATATAAGGAATAGAGTACCATTTGGAATACAGACATCATTCCCAGCGACGTCCTCCTGCTTCCCTGCTACAGAGGCTCAGCTCTGACCCTTTTGACATACAGTTTAGTTTATCAGCTAGTAGGCAACCAGTGGAGGCTCCTCAGAGGAGGAAGGGGAGGACCATCCTCAGTGAATTTCATACAAATAAAAACTGTAAAACATTAAAGTTATCCTTTTTAGATAAAACTATACTAAATATATTCACGTCACCAAATAATTTATTAAAACACACTGTTTTGCAGTGAAGGTCTACAGTAGCCTCAACAGCACTCAGTAGGGTAGCACCATGGTGTAGCTGGAGGACAGCTAGCTTCCATCCTCCTCTGGGTACATTGACTTCAATACAAAACCTAGGAGACTCATGGTTCTCACCCCCTTCCATAGACTACTCGTTAATTATGACAACTTCCCGGAGGACATCCTCCAACCTATCAGAGCTCTTGCAGCATGAACTGACATATTGTCCACCGAATCAAAGGATCAGATAATGAATCTAGTACTGAAAGCATAATCTACAGCTAGCTAGCACTGCAGTGCATAAAATATGGTGTGTAGTTGTTTCAGAGAGAGAGAAAGACAGTAGTTGAGCAGTTTTGAACAAATTCATTTTTTCAAAAAAGAAGGAGAAGCAAGAGGGAGATTACATTTTTTTTTTAGCTTCACCTACTTAGCTAGCAAATGCAGCCAGCTAGTTTAGCCTACTCAAACACCCTGCTCAAACAGAGGGATGCTATGTTAGCTAGCTGGCTATGACTATCCAACACAACACTGGAACTCTTCCAAGTCTAGGTAAGTTTTGGTTTTTAAAAATGTATTGTCCACGTGGCCCGCCGGTGTAACTGCTAAACTGCTTACACACTGTAACATTACTGCATGATTGTAGCAGGTTTACTAACGCATTCGTTATGTTAGCTATGTTGACCTTGACGTTACTTTAGCTAATATGGTGACAACTATGTAGGCCGTGTTCAGCGGTTATGATATGTTTTGGCTTGGAAAGGTTTTTTCGCCTTGCCACATACAGCTGATGTGTTGTGAATTGAAGTCCACAAACGAAGGGAAAAGGTAAGAGGGGGGAGAGCGCATAGATGCGAGACGGAATACAACGTGGCTGCTATGAAAGTGAACTGTTTACGCTCAATCTGGTGTGTATTCATTCTGCCCATTCTGTTGAAAAACTTTTCTTAAATGGAAGGAAACGGAAGGAAATGGGGATAAACATACCTGAATTTGTCCAATGGAAACTATAATTTGCAACTGTTTAACTAATTATTACACCCTAGATCAGCTAGATGCAGGCAAGTGTGCAAGGCGGTATTGAATGTGTCACTGTCTGTCACCTGAAATTCTCTCGACTTGTGTGCACCTACATTGTAAACTTTAATTCATAGGCTAGGTTGTAGCAAACTCATGATGGGTATAGGGAAATTTGAGTGTCATGTAGTAGCCTAAACCTATCAATATTACATTGAGCTGGGTAAATGGAATATGAACGACAGTCATCCAATATGCTGTAATGGAAATAAGGCCATGAAAAACAAAAATCTTCCTCCGTCATCTTAAACGTCACCGAAGCTCAGCTCTAAACCTCGTGATTTGAAATTCGAATTTCAGTTAACTACATGAATAGACTGAAGTGAAATGGAATTTACCCCAACCCTGCTACCATGCAGCTCACATGGCATGCCTGTATATCTTTGCCAGGTCATACAGTAAACATGAACAAGGAGTACAGGAGGGAACTAAGCATGCACCTCTGAGGGGCCCCCGTGTTGAGGATCAGTATGGCGGATGTGCTGTTGCCTACTCTGACATGGGGGTGGCCTGTCAGGAAGTCCAGGATCCAGTTGCAGAGGGAGGTGTTCAGTCCCAGGATCTAGCTTAGTGATGAGCTTGGAGGGCACTATGGTGTTAAACACTGAGCTGTAGTCATTGAACAGCATTCTTACGTAGGTGTTCCTTTTGTCCAAGTGGGAAAGGGCAGTGGGAGTGCAATAGAGATTGCGTCATCTGTGGATCTGTTCGGCGGTATGCGAATTGGAGTGGGTCCAGGGTGACTGGATGATGTTGATGTGAGCCATGACCAGCCTTTGAAAGCATTTCATGGCTACAGATGTGAGTGCTACGGGGCGATAGTCATTTAGACAGGTTACCTTGGCGTTCTTGGACACAGGGACTATGGTGCTATGCTTGAAACATGTAGGTATTACAGACTGGGTCAAAGAGAGGTTGAAAATGTCAGTGAAGACACTTGCCAGCTGGTCAGCTCATGCTCTGAGTACGCATCCTGGTAATCCGTCTGGCCCTGCAGGCTTGTGTATGTTAATCTGTTTAAAGGTCTTACTCACATTGGCTATGGAGAGTGTGATCACACAGTCGTCCGGAACAGCTGGTGCTATCACTCATGGTTCAGTGTTGCTTGCCTCAAAGCGAGTATAAAAGGCACTTAGCATGCCTGGTAGGCTCGCATCATAGTTTGCAAGCCCTGCCACATCTGACGAGCGTCAGAGCCGGTGTAGTAGGATTCGATCTTAGTCCTGTATGGACACTTTTCTGTTTAATGGTTCGTCGGAGGGCGTAGAGACGGATTTCTTTTAAGCATTCAGGTTAGTGTCCCACTCCTTGAAAGCGGCAGCTCTAGCCTTTAGCTCAGTGCGGATGTTGCCTGTAATCCATGGCTTCTGGGTGAGATATTTACGTATCGTCACTGTAGGGACAACGTCGTTGATGCACTTATTAATGAAGCCGGTGACTGATGTGGTAAACTCCTCAATGCCATTGGATGAGTCCTGGAACATATTCTAGTGTGTACTAAAGAAAAAGTCCTGTAGCTTAGCATTGGCTTCATCCGACCACTTTCGTATTGAGTGTGTCACTGGTACTTCCTGTTTGAGTTTTTGCTTTTAAGCAGGAATCAGGAGGATAGAGTTATGGTCAGATTTGCCAAATGGAGGGTGAGGGAGAGCTTTGTATGCGACTCTGTGTGTGTAGTTAAGATTATATTTTGCCTCTGGTTGCACAGGTGACATGCTGGTAGAAATTAGGTAAAACAGATTTCAGTTTTCCTGTATAAAATCACCGGCCACTAGGAGCTCTACCTCTGGATGAGCATGTTCTTGTTTGGTTATGGCCCTATACAGCTCGTTGAGTGTGGTCTTAGTGCCAGCATCGGGTTGTGGTGTTAAATGGACAGCTACAAAAAATATAGATGAAAACTCTCTTGGTAATTAGTGTGGTCTACAGCTTATCATGAGACTCTACCTCAGGCGAGCAGAACCTCAAGACCTCCTTAATATTAGAGATTACACACCAGCTGTTGTTAACAAAGAGACACACCACCCCCCTTGAGCTTACCCGATGCTGCCGTTCTGTTCTGCCACTACATAAAAAAACCAGCTAGAATATTATCCATGACCTTGTTCAGCCAAGTTTCCGGGAAACATTGGATGTTACAGTTCTTTAGGTCCCGTTGATAGGATAGTCTTGAACGGAGCTCGTCCAGTTTATTCTCCAGTGATTGTACATTCGCCAATAGTAGAGAGGGTAGAGGCAGTTTATTTACTCGCCGCACGTTGACCTCTATATCGCTGTCTCTTTCTCTTCCGAGTGTCGGGGATTAGGGCCTGGCCCGGGGGGGGGGGAGCAGTATGTCCTCTGCTGCCGACTCATTGAAGCAGAAATCTTCATCCAAATCAATGATCAAGGAAAGAAAAAGCCAGCTGGCAGCTTCATTAAATAGTACCCACAAAACACCAGTCTCAATGTCAACAGTAAAGAGGTGACTCCAGGATGCTGGCCTTCTAGGCAGAGTTCCTCTGTCCAGTGTCTGTGTTCTTTTGCCCATCTTAATCTTTTCTTTTAATTAGCCAGTCTGAGATATGGATTTTTCTTTGCAACTCTGCCTAGAAGGCCAGCATCCCGGGGGTTGCCTCTTCACTGTTGACGTTGAGACTGGTGTTTTGCAGGTACTATTTAATGAAGCTGCCAGTTGAGGACTTGTCAGGCATCTGTTTCTCAAACTAGACACTAATGTATTTGTCCTCTTGCTCAGTTGTGCACAGGGGCCTCCCACTACTCTTTATATTCTGGTTAGAGACAGTTTGCGCTCTTCTGTGAAGGGAGTAGTACACAGCGTTGTACAAGATCTTCAGTTTCTTGGCAATTTCTCACATGGAATAGCCTTAATTTCTCAGAACAAGAATAGACTGAAGAGTTTCAGAAAGGTCTTTGTTTCTGGCCATTTTGAGCCTGTAATTGAACCCACAAATGCTGATGCTCCAGATACTCAACTAGTCTAAAGAAGGCCAGTTTTATTGCTTCTTTAATCAGAACAACAGTTTTCAGCTGTGCTAACATAATTGCAAAAGGGTTTTCTAATGATCAATTAGCCTTTTAAAATGATAAACTTGGATTAGCTAACACAACGTGCCATTGGAACACAGGAGTGATGGTTGCTGATAATGGGCCTCTGTACGCCTATGTAGATATTCCATAAATAAATCAGCTGTTTCCAGCTACAATAGACGTTTACAACATGAACAATGTCTACAATGTATTTCTGATCAATTTGATGTTATTTTAATGCTTTTCTTTCAAAAACAAGGACATTTCTAAGTGACCCCAAACTTTTGAACAGTAGTGTATGTTGTAACAACCCTGGGTTTATAAGCACGGATATTGACTCTGCCGCACGAGCATGCTTTTGCGGCACAGCGCGCTGGACTTCGGGCTAGAAGGTCAAGGGTTCGAGGCCTGCTCCCTACCTGTTTCATTACAATATGTTACAAATTCCAATTTGTTGTGGCTAACGTTAGCTAGGCTAGGGGTTACGGTTCGGGTAAAGATTAGGGTTAAGGTTTGGAGTAGGCTAAAGGGTTAAGGTTAGGGGAAGGGTTAGATAGCATGCTAAGTAGTTACAAAGTATCTGAGAAGTAGTAAGTAGTTGCTAAGTAGCTAAAATTGTCCACGATGAGATTCAAACATGCAACTTTTGGGTTGCTACACATTCGCGTTTGCACACCAATGTCATAGTAATATTGAGGAGGCACTAAGACGACTGAGGTAGCCAACAGGGAACTATACAGGGAACTAAATGTTTGTCCCATGTTTCATGAGCTTAAATAAAATTATGGTATGGGCAGGCATAAGCTACAGACAATGAACACAATTGCATTTTATCTACGGCAATTTGAACCCACAAAGATACCGTGATGAGTTTCTGAGGCCCGTTGTCGTGCCAGTCATCCCCCGCCATCACCTCATGTTTCAACATGATAACGCACGTCCCCATGTCGCAAGGATCTGTACACAATTCCTGGAAGCTGAAAGTGTCCCAGTTCTTCCATGGCCTGCGTACTCACTAGACATGTCACCCATTGAGCATGTTTGGAATGCTCTGGATCGACTTATACGACAGCGTGTTCCAGTTCCCGCCAATATCCAGCAACTTCGCACGGCCATTGAAGAGGAGTGGGACAACATTCCACAGGCCACAATCAACAGCCTGATCAACTCTATGTGAAGGAGATGTGTCGCACTGCATGAGGCAAATGGTGGTCACACCAGATACTGACTGGTTTTCTGATCCACACCCCAACTTATTTTTTTATATATTTTTTTTAAGTATCTGTGACCAACAGATGCATATATCTGTATTCCCAGTCATGTGAAATCCATAGATTAGGGCCTAATGAATTTATATCAATTGACAGATTTTCTCATATGAACTGTAACCCAGTAAAATCTTTGAAATGGTTGCATATTGCGTTTTACATTGTTGTTCAGTGTTCATATGGGCAATACCACTCTCTGTTGGCAATGGCCATTATGACATCATAATGATTTTATTATAGCCTCCTACCATATGCTGGAGAGAGGGAATTGAAATCAGAAGCCATTGTGGCACCACTGGTTGTCTGTCTCTGTTCATACAAAATCACATTGTATAAAAAGGGAACACTTTGCACATTTCCGTAAACTCAGTTTTTTTGTTTATATTCATTTAAATTCTATTTTTTTTGGAGCGGAATATTTCGTTAAGCACTATGAAATGCATCCCCTGTACGAAATTTGCTCTATAAATAAAGTTTGATTTGATTCATATGCATACATTTATTTACTTGTTTGATGTAGGATGGATGGGGCGTTTAGCCTAATGACGTAAGGGTCATATCCAGCAAGCCCTCAAAATAAAACCTATTGACTATGTCAGACTGTTGGTTTGGACAATGGTCCAAAAATACTTTAGTCTACTGTCACAAATAAAGAAGTTGAGGAAGGAAAAAGGGGTGGGGCTGCCTCGCTGGCAAACAACGCAAACAAATCAGTGAATGTATGAACTCCATGACTGACAGTCAGTTTCAACAGAACAATGGTTATGACTTGGCATGCTCCATGTCATTTGAGACGAGGTAAAACTAGGGAGGGTGGGAACCAGCTGTCAACAATGATTATTGCTAGCTTATATTTTCGGTGTTTTTTTTAGGGACATTTCGTGAGTCTACCCTGACAGTCCTACGCCCTCTTCTTCCACGGTGTTTCCAGAATCAAACTCTGTTCGAGTTCGTGACAATTCTAAAGAGAATCCGTACCCACCGCGAGCACTAGCTGGTCAGAGCACAAATAAAGAGAACATAGGACGTGCGCGTGCCTTCCGTCGTTTGCCTTCCGTCGTTTCTTCTTGAGACTTCACACGGTGAACACGGTTGACTGCTCGCCCTCCTGCAGGCTCTGTAAGCACGAGGGAATCACAGGCATCGGTCCGCCAAATGCATAAATGAAAACAACAATTACCGGCTGAAGATAAACATACAGCCACTCACAGACACCTGCGCGAGAATAGTAGGAGCGGCTCCTGATCTTTACAGCTATCGGTTTCGTTCAACGGAAAACTGGATTTTTCTGTGTCCTTTTGGGGAGGGGGTACGCGACAGTAGATACACGAGAGGAAGGGTAGCAGTCTGAATAGAAAGGAGGGTGTCTCGGAGAGAGGGAGGGAGAGAGAGAAAGAGAGTGACTGGTGCTGTCCTTTCAGAACCACGGAAAGCAGTCACCCTTGGCACAGCAGTCACCTTACTGCGCGTGGATCATTAACGGGTTCTACAAAAACCACAACAGGGGGAGGGTAATTGTGTTGGATTCGGATAAAAAAGAAAAAACAATTATTTCATCAGCTTTACCTCTCGGATTTGTACCACTACGAGGTGACGTCCATTGTTTATGGGAAGCCATTGGCAACAATCATATTGCAATTAAATGTTTCCCTCCAGTAGGTCTGGTTGGTGATTGATTTCCATGACAGGTTGGAGATCCATTAGAGAATCTGGCATCATCAGTGGGAATATGTGCTAAATTAGGTCTATATGTGTATTCTTTGACTGTCTGTAACCTGTAGTAGCAGCAAGCAGATTTCTTTTGTGCATTGTTCTATTTCTTATAGCATCCTACTCTCTCCCCCCTCCCCTGGTAACCCCGGGTGTGCATGTGTTGCACTTGCAAGCGTTCTCCCTCCCTCCCGTTGAGGCGTGCGGTGCTCATAGAGTTACCGTTGTGAGATGCCGGGAACTTACTGGAGACATGCCTAAGGGACGCAATGGGCTTGAGCGACGAGAAGGATCGCATTGTGATAAACGTGGGAGGTATCAAACATCAGACATATCGCGGTACCCTGCGTACCCTGCCCGGCACCCGCTTATCCTGGCTCGCGGAACCAGACGCGCCTAGCCACTTCGACTGGGACGACAAACATGGTGAATTCTTCTTCGACCGTCACCCGGGTGTTTTCGCCCATATCCTTAATTATTACCGGACAGGTAAACTGCACTGCCCTGCCGATGTCTGCGGACCACTATATGAGGAGGAACTGGCCTTCTGGGGCATTGACGAGACGGACGTGGAGCCGTGCTGTTGGATGACCTATAGCCAGCACCGGGAGGCGGAAGAGGCTCTTGATAGTTTCGGTGGCGGGGCCCTGCTCGACCTGACTGGTAACGATGATCCAGACCCGGAGATTGCAGCCGACCAGGGGGACGGGGTTGGTGATGATGCTGATGAGATGACGAGGAGGCTGGCACAGGGGGATTCTCCAGATGCCAAGGCAGGGGGGGTTTGGGGCCGCTGGCAGAAACGCATGTGGGCTCTGTTTGAAGACCCCTACTCCTCTAAATATGCAAGGGTGAGTAGGAGAGAGTTTTCTCTACTGTCCATACCTAACCATTTCTATACATGTATATTTTCCTCTCCAGTTGATGTTAAGCACTATGATGGATATCGTTTTAATGATGAATGAATGAGAGATTGAGAGAGATGGAGATTGATAGTGTCTCCAGCCATGTAGTGTGGAGAGGGTCTGTGTGAGAGTGACCTTGAGACGGTTGGCTAGTCCACTCCCCAGGGACTCCTCAGGGAGTTCCACAGCAGGAGTCTGTTTTAACAATGAGGTAGGCAGGAAGAAATATTGACCAATGAATCCTCTGATTTGACAGATGGCATTTAGAACCAGGCCAATAACCACTAGCCTACATTAACCCCTAGATGTCAGCAAACAGAGAAAGCTGTCTGCATCCTATCATGACTCCCATATCCCTTTCACACTACTGAGCTGAGCCAAGCCAAGCTGAGCTGTACTGCATTGGCCTAGTTAAGCATCCACCATGGTTCCTGGAACAGTGCCGTAAAGGACAATATGAAAAGAAAATATCAAAGACAGCACAGTTGGCCTATGTTTCAGGTTGGCACAATAGTGTGAAAAGGTACTACAGGTCTTTGTACCCAGAACCTTTTGGACATGAGAGTCCATGGTGTGTTGATTAAATGATGCCCGTAAGCAAACAGAGAGAAATGTGTCTGATTGAATTCCATTATGAGTCCAGCAGGTCTTTGGGCTGAGACCTCCTGGACTATTCTGGTGCCAGATCTGTCTGTGTGGTCTTGCTAAGTGTGACAATGGCCATAGAAGTATGCAAGACAGCGCCAACCAGCAGGCTACTCCTGGACATGAGAATAGAATACCTGATTGGGATGTTGGCAGTTAGTTTGGTTAGAATACCTGGGAGGTGTGTCCTGGGATGTTTAGCGTTCTATGTACCGGTACGAGAGTGGGTCTGAATTCCACCCATTGCTATTCTAACACACTCTCTCCTGTCTACTCATACCTTTCCTGTCAGTCTTGGACGCTGACAGTTTGAGAATACCTGGGACGCTGACAGTTTGAGAATACCTGGGACGCTGACAGTTTGAGAATACCTGGGACGCTGACAGTTTGAGAATACCTGGGACGCTGACAGTTTGAGAATACCTGGGACGCTGACAGTTTGAGAATACCTGGGACGCTGACAGTTTGAGAATACCTGCGATGTTGGCGGCTTGAGAATACCTGCGATGTTGGCGGCTTGAGAATACCTGCGATGTTGGCGGTTTGAGAATACATGGGATGTTGTCATCAAGGTTTGGGTCAGTTCTGAATTGAGTTGTGAATTGCTCTTTAAACTCTTAAGGATCCGCACCTTTTTTTAAATTTTTGCCTAAAATGACACACCCAAATCTAACTGCCTGTATGTAACTCAGGCCCTGAAGCAAGGATATGCATATTCTTGGTACCATTTGAAAGGAAACACTTTGACGTTTGTTGAAATGTTAAAGGAATGTAGGAGAATATGACACAATAGATCTGGTAAAAGATAATACAAAGAAAAAAACAACCGTTCTTTTGTATTTTTTTTGTACCGTCATCTTTGAAATGCATGAGAAAGGCCATAATGTATTATTCCAGCCCAGCTGCGATTTAGATTTTGGCCACTAGATGGCAGCAGTGTATGTGTAAAGATTTAGACTGATCAAATGAACCATTGCATTTCTGTTACAAATTTTGTATCAAGACTGCCCAAATATGCCAACATTTGTTTATTAATAACTTTTCATGTTCAAAACTGTGCACTCTCCTCAAACAATAGCATGGTATTATTTCACTGTAATAGCTACTGTAAATTGGACAGTGCAGTTAGATTAACAAGAATTTAAGCTTTCTCCCAATATCAGATATGTCTACGTCCTGGGAAATGTTCTTGTTACTTACAACCTCATGCTAATCGCATTAGCCTATGTTAGCTCAACCGTCCCGTGGAAGGGACACTTAATTGGAATTTGATTAAATGAAATTCAAATTGCTTATTTATTCAACACATCACCATGTTAATGTTTATTTTGATATCATGTACGGGTTACCAATACCATGTAGCATAAGGTTAAAACATTTAATTTTTAAAACTTATTCTCTTAAAGCAATTTTAAATAATTAAAGTGGTCTGGAAATATTCCAAGATCATGTTGTGGGTTGTCTACAAAAATTAATAATTCCCTTAGTGTTTTGAAATATCAGAATGCATTTCCCAGAATGCATTAGATCAAATACTGCAGTATGGAAAGGAATCTAACATCTCATGACAAATAAAAATACTGTGTGACATCTTTGAGTTATTATCAAACTAATATTTGAAATGGTATGTGTATTTGTTGCATTAATAAGTGGCATATCTTTTTGATAAAATATTTGTTAAATGAATGAGACTTTCACGTTTCATGTCTTAGCTGAATTGGTTTGAATTAAATTCTACTTCCTTCAATTTCAAATTCTATTAAAATTCTGCTTCCATTGTTTGAATTGAGTTAAATTCTGAATTGACCTCAACCCTGGTTGGTAATTTGAGAATACTTGGGATGTTGGCAGTTAGTTTGGTTTGAATACCTGGCTGGGTGGATGTTGGCAGTTCGTTTGGTTTGAATACCTGGCTGGGTGGATGTTCAAATCAAATGTTATTGGTCGCACACACATATTTAGCAGATGTTATTGCGGGTGTAGTGAAATGCTTGTGTTCCTAGCTCCAACAGTGCAGTAGTATCTAACAATTCGCAAGAATACACACACATCTAAAAGTAAAATAATGGAATTAAGAAATATATAAATATTAGGATGAGCAATGTCGGAGTGGCATTTACTAAAATACAGTAGAATAGAATACAGTATATACATATGAAATGAGTAAAGCCATATGTAAACATTATTAAAGTGACTAGTGTTCCATTATTAAAGTGACTAGTCTTCCATGTCTATGTATATAGGGCAGCAGCCTCTAAGGTGCAGGGTTGAGTAACCGGGTGGTAGCCGGCTAGTGATGGCTACTTAACAGTCTGATGGCCTTAAGATATAAGCTGTTTTTCAGTCTCTCGGTCACAGCTTTGATGCACCTGTACCGACCTCGCCTTCTGGATGGTAGCTGGGTGAACAGGCTGTGGCTCGGGTGGTTGATGTCCTTGATGATCTTTTTGGCCTTCCTGTGACATCAGGTGCTGTTGGTGTCCTGGAGGGCAGGCAGTGTGCCCCTGACAGTGGCGGATTTCGTATAGGCGACATTGGCAGCCGCCCAGGGTGGCATCTTGCCCGGGGGCGGCACGGGGTGCCCGCACAAAAAAAAATCGGAATGGTGAATTTGCGTGATCGGTTTTCTATCGCTCATTTGCAAGTCTCGTCAATTATATAATGTCACCGTGTGGAACTGTGGGTCAATTAACCTTGTCGAAGTGGGTGCCCTGATTTCTAGTTTGTGAGCTAGACAGGCTACTGCCTAGGAAGGTCTCCCACTGGAAGGTAGGGGGAGCGGGGGAATCTATTAAATAGCGCACCTCTAACTTTGTACAGTACTAATGCAATTAGTAAAATCAGTCACACTACGAAATGCTACCAAATAAACCACAATTCATTCATAATACTGTGAATATATAGTTTCACAGACATATTGTTGCATTTTTTTAAGGTTTGTGCAAAATCGTTAAGAATAATATAAAACCAGTCTGCACACCACCAAGGTGAACTGGTTAAGTCTTGACTCTTGGTTGACAGTGTTGGGGGGATGGGTAATGTATTGATGCTCGAGTGCCAAATCAACACAAATTTGTTTCTATTTGTCTTTGTTACTTCTTTCTTATATTTATGAGTCTTATTTTTGTATATTTTTATATTTATATAGTTTTAAATGTTATGATTATTTATTTGTGTTTTTCCAAATGTCTGAAGGGGGGGTGCACCCAGGGACCCATACAAATTAGAACCGCCACTGGCCCCTGGTGATGCGTTGGGCAGACCGTATCACCCTCTGGAGAGCCTTGCGGTGTGAGGGTCTTAAGGGACAAGCAGAATTTCTTCAGCCTCCTGAGGTTGAAGAGGCGCTGTTGCGCCTTTTTCACCACACTGTCTGTGTGGGTGGACCATTTCAGATTGTCAGTGATGTGTAGGCCATGGAACATGAAGCTTGTCAATCTCTCCACTGCGGCCTTGTTGATGTGGATAGGGGCGTGCTCCCTCTGCTGTTTCCTGAAGTCTACTATCAGCTCTTTCCTTTTGTTGACGTTGAGTGAGAGGTTATTTTGCTGGCACGCCAGGGCCCTCACCTTCTCCCTATAGTCTGTCTCGTCGTTGTTGGTAATCAGGCCTACTACTGTTGTGTCGTCTGCAAACTTGATTATTGAGTTGGAGGCGTTTGTGGCCACGCATTCATGGGTGAACAGGGAGTACAGGAGGGGGCTGAGCACACACCCTTGTGGGGCCCCTGTGTTGAGGATCAGCGTAGTGGAGGTGTTATTTCCTACCTTCACCACCTGGGGGGCGGCCCGTCAGGAAGTCCAGGACCCAGTTGCACAAGGCGGGGTTCAGACCCAGGTCCCCAGAGCTTAATGATGAGCTTGGAGGGTACAATGGTGTTGAAGGCTGAGCTATAGTCAATGAACAGCATTCTTACATAGGTATTCCTCTTGTCCAGATGGGATAAGGCAGTGTGCAGTGCGATGGCGATTGCATCGTCTGTGGATCTATTGGGGCGGTATGCAAAATTTTAAGTGGGTCCACCAGCAGCAAGTTAGCCTCCCTAAAGGCAGCTCTTTAGACTGACACAGAACACAGGTTGGAGAGGTGACGGTCTTGGACCTGTTTTTTACGGGCAGGCTTCCTTTTGACCTGGCTCTGGTCCAACGCCACTTGATGGCAATGATAATTTAAAAAAATGTTGCACCTCGTGCTGCTCTTGCAGCTGTGTAACACGGTGATTGGTGTAATTACAGGATTAGGTGAGCCGGGCACACGGCCAATCAACATGCCTGTTAACACTCTGATGTAATCACCCGCTATATAAGAACGAGTTAATACAGGTCCGAATACACAACCCAGTTCAGGTCAGAAATACAGCGGATTATTAAGTGAGTAGCAGTTCATATTGAAATTGTTGGAGTTGTTAATTGATTGGTCATGTCTTACTGGCTGTTGTTATGTGGTTGAAATTGTTGGAGTTGTTAATTGATTGCTCATGTCTTACTAGCTGTTATGTGGTTGAAACTGTTGGAGTTGGTAATTGATTGGTCATGTCTTACTGGCTGTTGTTGTGTGGTGATTATTGAAACACAGTGAAAGGAGCTTACATCACCCACACAATAGCTATGCAGTTTAAAAATATTTCCGTGTGAAAGCCAATACATATATATTTTTAAATGATAGGTCCAGTGAAATGTGTTGTTTTACAGGGTCAGTCATAGTAGTACAGATCTCCTGGAGGAAATTAGGGTTAAGTGCCTTGCTCAAGGGCACGTGGATCCACAGAAGGAGCACCTCCTCAACACCAATTTTTCACCGTGTCAGCTCAGGAATTTAAACCAGCGATGTTTCGGTTACTGGCCCAACACTCAAACTGCCCGTACCAATTTCAGTGTGAGCAAGGCAAAACCTCAGTAGAGGGAAGTTTGACAGAGCACAGCATGTGGTTAATTAGATCAGTGTCTGTTAATTACAGACTGTAGTATTCACATCACAGTGGAACAGCCCCCTATCACTCATTTAGCAGACAGTCTTATCCAGAGCAACTAGGGTTGGCCACATCAACAGATTTATAGTTGGCCTAGTTGGCTCAGAGAATCGAACCAGCAACCTTTCAGTTACTGTCCCAAACGCTCTTAACAGCTAGGCTACCAGCCTCCTACCACTGTCGTCCGTCTGTCTTCCCTGTCACTCCTAGAGACAATAACAGCCTGGAATTAGCCAACCAGAGCGAAACCATAGACATATAATCTAGTCATTATCTAATAATTGTATTTCTACAGGCAAAACCTGAATGTTCAGTGAATGGCCTGGCAAATACTGCTAATGTAGAGGGATGCCTTATAGCTGTGACTCCCCAGGGGCGTCAACAGGGATTAGCAAACCTTAGCAAACCAGGGCCAAACAAGGCTCAGTGATCATCAGTATAGGCCAGAATCATGTTCATTGTATGTCCTGGCAAAGACAGCTAATGCAGGAGCTGCCTTATGAGCTGAAATCAAACCCTAATAACTCTTTGGCCTGTCACTCCCAGCTAATGTAAGGGGCTGCCTAATGCCTGTCACTCCCAGCTAATGTAAGGGGCTGCCTAATGCCTGTCACTCCCAGCTAATGTAAGGGGCTGCCTAATGCCTGTCACTCCCAGCTAATGTAAGGGGCTGCCTAATGCCTGTCACTCCCAGCTAATGTAAGGGGCTGCCTAATGCCTGTCACTCCCAGCTAATGTAAGGGGCTGCCTAATGCCT
>QNTS01008954.1:16256-40703 GCA_003317085.1 Hucho hucho | reverse complement strand
TGTACTACTCTACCAGGCTGGTGTTGGTACTATACTGTACTGTACAAGTCTATCTACTGTATGTGATAGATGGATAGAGAGGTGTGGTGCTGAGGTTCATCAGAGAAACTTTCTAACAAAAGGGCTGCATGGTTACATAACCTGTTTATTTGCCGGCTGATTTGTAGAATTAATGACAAACATGATAAAACAAAAGCATAGAAATAATGATATGACAAAGCGTATTGAACTGGCTAGTGGCTTGACTCATCTCTAATACCATCTCAATGTCAGATACATTGTTACTCTTTTTTTGTTGTTGATGTTTTGTTGATGGTCACATGGCCTTTGATTGATTGAGGTTACAATAAACACCAAAATTCATCCTCTCATGTGCAAATCTTCCATCAGCCAAACGCTTAACACACTGTAGGTTACAAAGAAAGCATGGATCTCTATCTACAAGGGACTAATATTATCAAAGTGGGCAGCACCATCAACAGGTGAAAACCTGCAACTGCACTCTTCATGGAAGGTGGAATGTTTGGGATAGTTACAGTATGCAGAGCTGGTACGAGTTAGCCTGCTTGTCCTCCTGACCACCTTATTCTGTCCAGTCATGGTTGCGGTCAGAGAGCTTTTTACATCCACTTAATTATTGAAATGTTTATATTACTAGAGTACTACAGTTCTTATTTTATTACAGTTTTTCTCAATCCCTTACAAGCATTTTTTTATTTATTTTCAAAACAAGAATCCACAAGACACAGAACTTTGTAGCCTTTTGTAAAACAATAAATGTGTTTTGTTGCCTTCTCAAAACATAAATAAATACATCAAAAGAACATGACTGCCTGCAAAAACATTAACGCAACCATACTTATCTCTCGAGTCCAAGCAGACAAAACAGGAAGTTAAAGTCTTTTAAAAATCCCAGTAGATCAACACATTTTATTTGTATTATTTTTTTGGTCACTAAATCCTCATGATTAAAATTAAAAAACAATCTAAAGGTGTGGAATTATGGGCAATTACTCTACTTTTATGCATATTTCATCAAACAATCTCATAAACATGAAATCAAATATAATTCCTGGTAAAAACATTTAATAAAAAATAAGCACATTGTGTGCAGGACTCATTCATCGGTATCATCACAATCCAATTCCATGTATTCAATGGTTTGCTTATAGTTTTTTTTTTTACTTTCCATAGCTGCACAGAAACACAATTCACAATAGAAATATGGAAAGGTGAATACAATGGAGGACCACAACTGATATGAACATATAGGTGTAAATCCACACCAAAGCAAAGCTCTACAATGTAAGGTCACAATGTTGGAGATGAAAAGGAACCCAACTTAATTGTTTTGCGTCTCCGCATGTCCGCAATACTGTAAAAAATCATAACAATTAGACAGTCCCCATTGTCTAGATCTTCCCATATATTGTACATGGTATGACACTGATGGCATGATTTAGAATTTTGTCCAGTAGTATTTACTGATTGCCGGAGATTTCACACATTTCTCTTCTGATGAAAACAATGTGTTAATAGTCCGTGAACCAAACACTTAACAGTGAATTTTCGATATGCGAGTCAGATACTAAGGCAAGAAAATGATCAGAAGTTCTGTTGATGTACACTGAACAAAAATATGAACGCAACATGTAAAGTGTTGGTCCCATGTTTCATGATCTGAAATAAAAGATCCCAGAAATGTTCCATACGCACAAAAAGGTTATTTCTCTCAAATGTTGTGCACATGTTTTTTTACAACCCTGTTAGTGAGCATTTCTCCTTTGCCAAGATAATCCATCCACCTGACAGGTGTGACATATGTAGAAGCTGATCAAACATCACTGCTTTGATTAAACATCATTACACAGGTGCACCTTGTGCTGGGAACAATAAAAGGCCACTCTAAAATGAAACATTTTGTCATACAATGCCACAAATGTCTCATGTTTTGATGGAGCGTGCAATTGGCATGCTGACTGCAGGAATGTCCACCAGAGCTGTGCCAGAGAATTTAATGTTCATTTCTTTACAATCAAATCAAACCGTTACTTGTCACATGCGCCAAATACAACAGTTAAAGATCTTATCGTGAAATGCTTACATACAAGCCCTAAACCAACAATGCAGTTCAAGAAATACAGTTAGGAAAATATTTCCTAAATAAACTAAAGAAACAAATAAAATAAAAGTAACACAATAAAATAACAATAACGAGGCTATATACACCAGTATCGGTACCGAGTCAATGTGTGGGGGTACAGGTTAGTCCAGGTAATATGTACATGTAGGTAGGGGTGAAGTGACTATGCATAAATAATAAACAAAGAGTAGCAGGAGTGTAAAAACAAAAGGGGGGGAGTCAATGCAAATAGTCCGGGTAGCCATTTGATGAATTGTTCAGCAGTCTTATGGCCTGGGGGTAGAAGCTGTTAAGGGGCCTTTTGGACCTAGACTTGGAGCTCAGGTACCGCTTAAATAGGTCCTGGATGGCAGGAAGCTTGGCCCCAGTGACGTACTGGGCCGTACGCATTACCCTCTGTAGTACCTTACGGTCAGATGCCGAGCAGTTGCCATACCAGGCGGTGATGCAACCAGTCAGGATGCTCTCGATGGTGCAGCTGTAGAACCTTTTGAGGATCTGGGGACCCATGCCAAATCTTTTCAGTCTCCTGAGGGGGAAAAGGTGTTGTCGTGCCCTCTTGTCTTGGTGTGTTTGGACCATGATAGTTTGTTGGTGATGTGGACACCAAGGAACTTGAAACTCTCGACCCGCTCCACTACAGCCCCTTCGATGTGAATGGGGGTGTCTTCGGCCCTTTTCCTGTAGTCAACAATCAGCTCCTTTGTCTTGCTCACATTGAAGGAGAGTTTGTTGTCCTGGCACAACATGGCCAGGTCTCTGACCTCCATATAGGCTGTCTCATCATTGTTGGTGATCAGACCTACCACTGTTGTGATGCCAGCAAACGTAATGATGGTATTGGAGTTGTGCTTGGCCACGCAGTCGTGGGTGAACAGGGAGTACAGGAGGGGACTACCATAAGCCGCCGTAACATTGTTTTAGAGGATTTTGCACTACGTCCAACTGGCCTCACAACCGCAGACCACGTGTATGGCGTTGTGTGGGCGAGCGGTTTACTAATGTCAACGTTGTGAACAGAGTGCCCCATGGTGGCAGTGGGGTTATGGTATGGCAGGCATAAGCTACGGACAATGAACAGAATTGCATTTTATCAAAGACAATTTAAATGCACAGAAATACCGTGACAAGATCCTAAGGCCTATTGTGAGGCCCATTGTTTTTTAAAGGTATCTGTGACCAACAGATACATATCTGTATTCCCAGTCATGTGAAATCCATATATTAGAGCCTAATGAATGCATTTAAATTGACTGATTTCCTCATATGAACTGTAACTCAGTAACATCTTAGAAATTGTTGCATGTTGCATTTAGATTTTTGTTCAGTATATTTGAGCATTTCATTATTGCTGTTCTGGGATAGATAGGCATACGTTTCAACACAGAGCCAATTGAGAAAAACAATATATTGTATAGCCTATTACATATTATTTGAGTAGTATTCATTTAACAATTGCTGCACAGCCTTTCATTTGAGTAAAAGTGGAAAATCTGGAAATCTATACATTTCGCAGGAAGTCTACACATTTACCAATGTGTCAATATGAAGACCTCCAGATAAACATAGATTAGAAAGAGACTTTAAACAGGGATAAGCTTCAAGAGGCTATTTAATGTAAGCAGATTGGCTCCACTAGCACACTGCTGCACATAATCAACCAATCATTTTGTAAAGCAAAACATTATAATTATAAAATTAGATTATCAACATGAAATTCATGAAATTGTAGGCTACTCCAAAATATGATCACTAAGTGATGGATGGTATACTTTTGATTCTTTCCCCTTGGATACTGCTGTAAGAGTAAGCCTGCAACATATGAAAACAGTCATAGAAATCATTAATGTTTTCAAGGATCTCCTTATACTCTGGGGTATCCCGGTCCAGGTGCATCTCTCTTTTCACCCATATTTTGAGGACTTTTGCTTGACCATCATTGATTATCCCCTTGTAGAGATATTCATCGACCAGGTCAGTGTAGCCATATCTGTAGTAGCACCTTGTGCCTTCATCAGACATGTCAACTTTACCCTCGGTACGTAGTGCGGCGTCAACAAATCCTACAATAAAAGTGCATATTTTCACATTTACAAGGGATTTTTACACGTTGAGAGAATGAATGTTAGTGATTCAAACACTAGTCTTTCTCAACTACACATTTTGCCTAGGCAGCCAATAGTGCATGGGCGCTAGATCTGCACTATCATCTAGCTAGGCTTGATGTGCATATCCGGTAATACACTCGTGTCTCCCGTACACGGCTCATATATTTACTTCGTTAACTAGCTTAAATGGTGAGAAGGCAGAAAACAACAGGGAAAATGTGTGTACTACCTTTATGAAACACCATTCTCCACCACCATTTTCATATTTTCAGACAATTTAGGATGCTGCACACAGCGTTCGGCCAATTAAGGGAGTCCAACATCCTAAATTATCAGAAAATACAAAAATGGTGATGGAAACCTTCTCGCCATTAAAGCGAGAAAAATGATGCCTTTGCAGCCTGAATGGAGGATGCTTTATGTATGAGCTGGTCCATGGGGGACATGAGTGTATGACTGGGAATGCACATCAAGCCTAAATGACATAGCAGCAGGACATAGGGGTGCTGAGGGTGCACCCCCTGAAAAATCATAATAATAAAGAAATTACGCACAAAACAAATAATCTCACAAAAGTAGTGCACTGGGCCTTTTTTTATGCCAAATCACAGCACCTTCACGCCCAAACATATTCCCGTAGCTATGCTAAATGATAGTGCAGATTTAGCGCCGGGTGCGCTAGCGGGTGCCTAGGCTACTACAAGTTTATAAAACAATCTAAAACAGTGACGGAAAGACAAATACTAGACACCTTTGTAAGATTTATCTTTAACACTAAATATCCATATGATGAGGGGAAAATATACACTACCGGTCAAAAGTTTTAGAACACCTACTCATTGAAGGTTTTTCTTTATTTTTATTATTTTCTACATTGTATAATAATAGTGAAGACATCAAACTATGAAATAACACATATGGAATCATGTAGTAACCAAAAAAGTGTTCAACCACCCTTTGTCTTGATGACAGCTTTGCTCACTCTTGGCATTCTCTCAACCAGTTTCACCTGGAATGCTTTTCCAACAGTCTTGAAGGAGTTCCCACATATGCTGAGCACTTGTTGGCTGCTTTTCTTTCACTCTGCGGTCCGACTCATCCCAAACCATCTCAATTTGGTTGAGGCCAGGTCATCTGATGCAGCACTCCATTATTCTCCTTCTTGGTAAAATAACTCTTACACAGTCTAGAGGTGTGTTGGGTCATTGTCCTGTTGAAAAACAAATGATAGTCCCACTAAGCCAAAAACAGATGGGATGGCGTATCGCTGCAGAATGCTGTGGTAGCCATGCTGGTTAAGTGTGTTGAATTCTAAATCACAGACAGTGTCACCAGCAAAGCAGCCCCACGCCATCACACCTCCTCCTCCATGCTTTGCGGTGGGAAATACACATGCAGAGATCATCCGTTTACCCACACTGCATCTCACAAAGACACAGAGGTTGGAACCAAAAATCTCCAATTTGGACTCCAGACCAAAGGACAAATTTCCGCCGGTCTAATGTCCATTGCTCGTGTTTCTTGGCCCAAGCAAGTCTCTTTCTCTTATTGGTGTCCTTTAGTAGTGGTTTCTTTGCAGCAATTCGAACATGAAGACCTGATTCACACAGTCTTCTCTGAACAGTTGATATTGAGATATGTTCATTACTTGAACTCTGTGATTCATTTATTTGGGCTGAAACTTCTGAGGGAGGTAACTAATGAACTTACCCTCTGCAGCAGAGGTAACTCTGGGTCTTCCATTCCTGTAGCGGACCTCATGAGAGCCAATTTCGTCCGGTTACTACATGATCCCATATGTGTTATTTCATAGTGTTGATGTCTTCACTATTATTCTACAATATAGAACATAGTAAAAATAAAGAAAAACCCTTGAATGAGTAGGTTTTCTAAAACTTTTGACCGGTAGTGTATATATATATATATATTTTTTTTTACCAGCATCATATCTGAGCATCTGGGAAGCTATAGGATGACCCATAATAAAAGCTTGCTTCAGCATTTTTACTGCACAATCATCTTTTCCGCTTAGAATTGTTTGTGTCAAAAGCCACCTGTAAACAGGAGGGGTAAGCATTAAAGATAACACACAGAGCAGGGGAGCTGCGCAGGTCATGTCCAGAAACAACATCTTACACCTACCCCCGTGGAATTTGTGGTTTTATGAAAATATGGGATAGGTATAATAGGATTGCAAAGAAAAATAATATGCATTTCAAAATCCTCAATGGAAACATTTAAAAAAAACAGTTACTTGTTAATTTATTGTTTGTAACCAGAAAAGTCTGTCATTGTAAGGGTAAGGGGTTGTTTCTGATTTTTCCCCCCATTTCCATTTAAGTTTACATGAGTTCAGTCCCACTCAAGCAGGGTTGGGGTCAATTCTGAATTGAGAATTTCTCTTTAATTTTAATTCAACTCTTGAATTAGGAAGCAGAATTTGAATTAATTTTGTTTTAAAGTATAATTTAATTCCATGAAATTCAAATGGCTTATTTATTCAATCACCATAGAAATGTTTATTTTGACATCATGTACAACCTGGTCTCAGAGCATGTTGTATTATTCTGTATGTATCCATTTAATATGATAGGTTACGTTTCGCATGGTATGCCTTAATTTGTGGATGTCCATCACCCATTTCGTATGATATGGTGCGAATTACAATTCATATTATATTACGAATTTGCAAAACGCACAATATGTTACAAAACGTACAATAATTCTAGCTAGGTGGCTAACATTAGCTAGCTGGCTAATGTTAGCTAGGCTAGGGGTTAGGTTTAGGGTTAGAAATTAAGGTTAGGATTAAGTTTAGGAGTTAGATTAAAGGGTTAGGGGAACAGGTTAGCTAAAATGGTTAAGGTTAGGGTTAGGGGAAGGGTTAGCTAACATGGTAAGTAGTTATAAAGTACCTAAAAGTAGTAAGTAGTTGAAAAGTTGCTAATTAGCTAAAATACGAAACGCCCACCCATCCACCAAAACCAACCACCCTACTTTCGTTTTGCCTTAAGTTACCATCTGTCTTATGAAACCATACCAAACGTAACATGTCATACTAAATTGTGTGTCCAGGATTTACATTCACTATGTTACGTCTAGAATATGAGACCAGGCTGTCATGTATGGTTACCAACACCATGTAGCTTAAGGATGATACATTTAATTTAAAAAAATCTTTATCCTAAAACAATTTTAAATAATTACAGTGGTCTGGAAATATTCTAAGATCATATTGTGGGTTGTCTATAATAATTCATAAATCCCTCAATATTTTTTTATATCAGATATTTTTTGTCAAGAATGCATTACATCAAACATTGCAGTATGGAAGGGAACAATCTAACATCTCATAACGAAGAAAGATACTCTGAGTTATAATAAAACTAATATTTGGAATGGTATGTGTATTAATAAGTGGCATGTCCTTTGGATAAAACATTTGTCAATGAATGAGACTTTCATGTTTCACTTCTCAGTTGAATTTTCTTGAATTGCTTTGAATTAAATTATACTTCCTGCAATTGAAATTCAATTCAAATGATGCTTCCTGAATTGACCCCAACCCTGCGCTCAAGGATTAATAATGATTTACAATCTATAAGGGGAGGGAACTAGTACACACATTGGGGGAAAGCCTTGAGTATTTCTAAAGCATTCACCTGCATATTTTAGATTCTTTGCTGCTACCAGTGGTCAGAGCATCTCTGTGATCCTGGTAAAGAACCCTCATGGTTAACAGGTTCTGTCCAGTTGGGTCATAATCAAGGCTCATGATCATCTCATGAAGCCTTGGATTCACTTGTAGGAGACGATCCAGTCGTACATCGTTTAGGGCCTTCTTCAGAGAATCTTTAGGTGGAATATGGTCTGCCTCTGTAATGCCTTCATTCTCCTTATCACATCGAGATGGTCTGAATTTTTTGTCACTTATGAGGAGAGAAGAAGAATTAGTAGGTTAGGTTTACATCATTTGTTTGTTAACCTCGTCCCCAGTCTCGAATTGCTGGCGCGTAGAGCCTGGTAACAGTGTGGGACTATTTGGAATTTAGGGGGTGTATTTACTGAGATAATGCTAATCAATTTAAATTCTGAGCGAATCACACGATTATGAGGCGTGGCTCTAAATCGAGGCGGGAATGGGGAGCGAGCCTGTGACAGTTGTATTAGATGGGACTTAAAAAAAAAAAAGAAAATTGGCCAAGAAAATGTATGTTAAATCACATTGACCGTATTATTTTTGAGAAGCCCAATTGAAAACTATTTCTAAGATGCGTACTTTCAGATTTTCTAAGATCACTTTAAATCACTTGTGGAGCTGGTGTTTGATGATGGACTGAGCGATCATTCAATTAAAACCAGTGGTCTATTCAACTTCCATTCTGAGGCCCTGTGAAGCCGAGACGGAGAGCCAGCTGGTGGACAAGATTATTAGTTTGTCAATGCAGTTGGAATTATATACATGCTGTCATGAACATTATGTCCTAGGCCTATCCATAACAAGGCCTATTGTATTCAGCTATCAAAGTAGACTTTAATCATGACACCGGCGCTTGGGACTTCTAACCCATTTTAAACGTTGTGTTTGTTGTTCATCTATTTCTTCTGCGTCCATTGATAGTAACCATTAGTCTGTGTGATTAACGGTAGCAATGTTTGTGAGACAAGGGCGGATCCCGAAGGGGTCCAGGAGCGGTTTTTCTCACAAAAACGTTGGTCGAGTTCGAATGGTTTGAGCTACAAACTATTGAGACTCTCACAAACATGTACTTGCAATCTGTTTTGCTCTACGACGCTCACAAGCTTTACAATAGTAGTTAGAGTTATTCTACATAGAAGATCAAAGGAAATCTGTAATAAGTTCACATAGTTGCTGTCACAAACTACAAACTCCACACAGTTGTCACTGACTAGTTGAATATTAATTTCCCAATGAGCAAACAATTTCTATTCTTATAAATTCATTTTAATCAGGTTTTTGTTTGGCGGACATTATTTTTCTTATTGACATTCATCAATAAAACTCATGAATGCAACTATTTTTGTGCTTTACTTGTAGCCCTGGTTGTCCTGAAAATAAACTGGTCAAACACTTCATTGTGAGGCTAAATATAAGGGTTGGACATGCAGATAAATGACAGTAGTGATTTTTTTTTTACACATATTTAACACCTTATTTTTGGGGGCACAAAACTACCTCCATACTTCCATTGGTTTGTATGGGTTAACTTCAGACGAGTACTGGGACACTTGTGTGGGTCATAGAGCAAAACGGAGAACACCATCATGTTCATTCTCCCCTTTCCATAAGATTGTAGGCCAAACCTTTTGGACGCTACAGACGTTTTCGTGAGAAGACCGATTTTTGGGATGTCTCATGGTCTGTAGTTCGGCCACCTTCCACTACAGATGCGGAAGGCCGACATAGGCAGATGCAGTGGGTTGAGACGCAGCCCATGCCTAAATATCTGATATCTTTAGTTTAAACTGACAGATTTTGATCTGGATATTTTCATTATGTTACTTAGATTGACACACAGGTCGGTCAATAGACTCGGATTAAGTTTAAGGTCAGAAATCACGCTGAAGGAAAGTGTGTGAGGTGATCTTGTCTGCTACCATAATGGATCCACCATGGTTCTGCCTCTCACACCACTCCAATATCTCCCCGTCATCCACCCAAAACCCAGAAAATCGAGTAGATGGCTGAAGTACTCCGCTCACACAGTATTTGATTCTGGGTTGATGAGATTAGGCCTAGGTCTACCTGTACCGCCACACAAAAATGTACTGAAATGACAGACTTACTCTTTATATTTGTGAACATGTCCAAGGCCGTAACCTTTTATTATGCCATCATCCTGTTCGTCATGACGCCACGGTTCTGCTCTCTTCTTCCTAGCGTTTCCAGTTTTTCCAGAAGCTTCATTCGATTTTTCCTCCATGGACCATGTTCTCTCGTCACCAAAACACTTGTGAGTTCCTGGAGAAATACAAAGTTTCTCCTCTCTGTTCTTTTTAGCCACCTTAATCAATATAACCACCCCTACCAGCGCTGCTGCCCCCCACCCTACTGGCCCCAAGAACCCTAACAGCCCGAGGGCTGGAAGACCCATTTCAACTCCTGGTAGTCTGCAATGTCTTGTAGCCCAACTCTTGGTTTTCAGCAAATGTGTCCTCTCTGATCTTAACTCTGAAAAGTTATAATCTTGACACACTTAGATAAGTTTGTCATGCGGCTTGTGGGATGGGCGGAGTTGTGCAATATATGACCAATGAGTACAAGCTCTAAGTGTGTGTGTGCGTGTGTGTTTCTAAGGGAAAAAGAAAGAGAGATTTTATACATTGCTGGGTGAGGAGTGCCTGCTGAGGAGTGCCTGGATACATACACACGTGCGCACATGCACACACCCACATACTGTACACACACATTGACAGAAATATGCTATGTGGAACAAACATGTCTCTCCGACATGGAGATCAAGGAATCATGTCGGCTCATTTCATGGCCTTTCTATCTGCAATGCAATATTTGGTTGTGGGTTTATGAGCTTAGGCCTAGGTCTACCTGTACTTCCACACAAAAACTAAGCAAAATTATAGACCTACTCTTAAACACACTTAGAATAAAGGGTTCCAAAAAGGTTATTCGGCAGTCCCCATAGGATAACCCTTTTTGGTTCCAGGTAGAAACTTTTTAATTTCAGGTAGAACTATTGTGCGTGCTTAAGAAATTATCTTGATTACTGTGCATGCTCCTACCATGTGCTCCTAATTGAGCGCTGATTTATGCATTGAGAAATGTGATTGATCATTTTGTTTAAGGTGTGCTGCCCAGGTGAAGGTGCAACACATATGGGTAGTTCACGTGACGACCCATTGTTTTGTCCATGATGGCAAACACAAATATAACTTCACTGAAATAGTCTAAAATGGTGATATAATACTAAAAGCTTAGATTTTGTTTTAATTGGATCATGAGTAAATGTATGCAATGTGTCATTTGTTTTCTTACAATTTTGAACCAAACGTGACAATTGTCCCATGGCGTGACTGTCCCATGTAAGGTTGTGGAACTTTGAACTTCAGTAAATGAATTAAAATAATGAATCAAATTCCCTTCACTTACTCTTTTAGTTATAGCACATACGTTTATTTCAAGAAACAATAGTCCATATTTCCAAATAGTTCTTATTGATTATATTTTGTCCCTAAAGCAATGTCCACTTGGTGTAACACAATTCACTTGGTGTTACACAATTCAGATCCTCAACAAGTTCTACAGCTGGATCATTGAGAGCATCCTGACTGGTTGCATCACTGCCTGGTATGGCAACTGCTCGGCCTCCGACCGCAAGGCACTAGAGAGGGTAGTGAGTACGGCCCAGTACATCACTGGGGCCAAGCTTCCTGCCATCCAGGACCTTTATACCAGGTGGTGTCAGAGGAAGGGCCAAAAAATTGTCAAAGCCTCCAGCCAACCTAGTCAGAGATTGTTCTCTCTGCTACCGCACGGCAAGCGGTACCGGAGCGCCAAGTCTAGATCCAAAAGGCTCCTTAACAGCTTCTACCCCCAAGCCATAAGACTCCTGAACAGCTAATCAAATGGCTACCCGGACTATTTGCATTCCTGGTTGTCACTCCCTGCATTAGACCATCCATCCCCTTGGTCCCTCTCTGTCTGTCCTACCAGTTTCACTCCTCCTGACCATGATCCACGTGATCCACCCTGGGAGGCCCCCCATCAGCCGTGCCTCTTTTGGAGACTGTTCCCCCCTGCTCTACCTGGTTGATCCTGCCATATTCTTGTCCCAAAGATTAAGCCATGCAAGTCTTAGTACACACGGTTGGTACAGTAAAACTGTGAATGGCTCATTCAATCAGTTGTGGTTCCAATGATCGCCCCAATGTTACTTGGATAGCTGTGGTAATCCTAGAGATAAGATATGCCAACAAGTGTTGACCTTCAGGGTCACATGCATTTATCAGACCCAAAACCCATACAGGCTGCTCTCGGGTGCCCCGGACGCTTTTGGTGAAGCTTTTTGCCACTGGCGTCTCATGTCTGCCCTATCAACTTTCGATGGTAGTTTCTGTGCCTACCATGGTGACCACGGGTAACGGGGGAATCAGGGTTTGATTCCGGAGAGGGAACCTGAGAAACGGCTACCACATCCAAGGAAGGCAGCAGGCATGTAAATTACCCCCTCCCGACTCGGGAACGTAGTGATGAAAAATAACAAAACAGGACTCCTTCAAGGCCCTGTAATTGGAATGAAGACGCTTTAAATCCTTTAACGAGGATCCATTACTGATGCTTACCTGCCCTTTATATGTCACTCCCTTTGGTTTCTTCCCCATTCATCACTGTTGCTATTCCATGTCGGTGCGCTGTTTGTGTTTCTTGTTTTGTTCAATTAGCCATTTTTGTAGGCTCCCATGCCTCAGTGGGTTCGATAGGCTCCCATGCCTAAGCTGGGTGAACAGGTTCCCATGCTCAACCGTGGCAACCGGGGAGGTCTCACGCAGCTCATCAGGTTCTCACTCCTCAGCCGGTTTGTCAAGTTTCTGAGCTGCCAGGTTTCTGAGCTTCAGCGGAGGCTACCAGTCCGCTCCGGATCCCCGGGATCGTCCCTGTGGTTGGCGCCCTGCGGCAGGAGCCGAACGCGCTGGGGAGGGGGTACTGTCTCTCCGTAAAGGCCACCAGGCTGCTCGTTAGGGGCACACCTGTCACCAGCGTTACGCGCATAATGACACTCAACTGGACTCCATCACCATCGCCCTTTATATGTCGTCTTTGTTGCTGTTTCATGTCGGTGCGCTGTGTGTTTCTTGTATTGTTCATTTGTTAATTAAATGTATTCACTCCCTGAACTTGCTTCCTGACTCTCAGCGTACATTGTTACAATTGTCCATTGGTGTGTCATAATGTCCTATGGGGTGACACTAATAAATGAAAAGAAAAAAGGTGTCGTCTTGGACAAAATGTAAAATAATTGTTGATCACGAGGCAAGCAACATTATAATAATACACAAGTAAGATCATTGCTTTTTATCGAGATTTAGTGAAAGTACTGTGAATCTTACACAAAATGTAATAGCGAGGCACTTTATCATTTTACAATGAAAATATGTTTTCATTTAAAATGCCAGAATTTGATTACAGATTTAAAGACTAACTAAATAATGAGTAAAAATAATTTTCTTGTCTATTTGGGAATCATTAAACCTTTATATTAACATTTTAATGTCACACCAAAGGACAAATTGAAGGTGGTCATATAACATTTTGAGTTGTTTAGACATGGTTTATTGTAACTACAGTTGAAGTAGGAAGTTTACATACACCTTAGCCAAATACATTTAAACTCAGTTTTCACAATTCCTGACATTTAATCCTAGTAAAAATGCCCTGTCTTAGGATCACCACTTTATTTTAAGAATGTGAAATGTCAGAATAATAGTAGAGAGAATGATTTATTTCAGCTTTTATTTCTTTCATCACATTCCCAGTGG
The DNA here is from genome assembly GCA_003317085.1 of Hucho hucho. Classification (NCBI taxonomy): domain Eukaryota; kingdom Metazoa; phylum Chordata; class Actinopteri; order Salmoniformes; family Salmonidae; genus Hucho; species Hucho hucho. Next base: position 26,936 of record QNTS01008954.1, on the reverse strand, counting down.
GTCAGAAGTTTACATACACTCAATTAGTATTTGGTAGCATTGCCTTTAAATTGTTTAACTTGGGTCAAATGTTTCAGGTAGCCTTCCACAAGCTTCCCACAATAGGTTGGGTGAATTTTGGCCAATTTCTACTAACAGAGCTGGTGTAACCGAGTCAGGTTTGTAGGCCTCCTTGCTCGCACACGATTTTTCATTTCTGCCCACAAATTTTCTATGGGATTTGAGGTCAGGGCTTTGTGATGGCCACTCCAATACCTTGACTTTGTCATCCTTAAGCATTTTGCCACAACTTTGGAAGTATGCTTGGGGTCATTGTCCATTTGGAAGACCCATTTGCGACCAAGCTTTAACTTCCTGACTGATGTCTTGAGATGTTGCTTCAATATATCCACATAATTTTCCTTCCTCATGATGCCATCTATTTTGGGAAGTGCACCAGTCCCTCCTGCAGCAAAGCACTCCCACAACATGAGGCTGACACCCCCGTGCTTCACGGTTGGGATGGTGTTCCTCGGCTTGCAAGCCTCCCCCTTTTTCCTCCAAACATAACAATGGTCATTATGGCCAAACAGTTCTATATTTGTTTAATCAGACCAGATTACATTTCTCCACAAAGTACGATCTTTGTCCCAATGTGCAGTTGCAAACCGTAGTCTGGCTTTTTTATGGCGCTTTTGGAGCAGTGGCTTCTTCCTTGCTGAGCTGCCTTTCAGGTTATGTCGATATAGGACTCGTTTTACTGTGGATATAGATACTTTTGTACCTGTTTCCTCCAGCATCTTCACAAGGTCCTTTGCTGTTGTCAAGCAAAGAGGCACTGAGTTTGAAGGTAGGCCTTGAAATACATCCACAGTTACACCTCCAATTGACTCAAATTATGTCAATTAGCCTATCAGAAGCTTCTAAAGCCATGACATACTTTTCTGGAATTTTCCAAGCTGTTTAAAGACACAGTCAACTTAGTGTATGTAAACTTCTGACCCACTGGAATTGTGATACAGTGAATTATAAGTGAAATAATCTGTCTGTAAACAATTGTTGGAAAAATTACTTGTGTCATGCACAAAGTAGATGTCCTAACCGACTTGCCAAAACTATAGTTTGTTAACAAGAAATTTGTGGAGATGTTGAAAAGCGAGTTTTAATGATTCCAACCTATGTGTATGTATACTTCCGACTTCAACTGTATATGTGTATTAAAGTAGTCAAAAGTTTAGTAATTGGTCCCATATTCCTAACACACAATGATTACATCAAGCTTGTGACTCTACTAACTTGTTAGATGCATTTGCTGTTTGTTTTAGTTGTGTTTCAGATTATTTTGTTTCCAATAAGAATGAATGGTAAATAATGTACAATTCTCATTCATTTTTGAGTCACATTTATTGTAAATAAGAATAGAATATGCTTCTACACACTTCTACATTAATATGGATGCTACCATGATTACGGATAGTCCTTAATGAATTGTGAATAATGTGGAGTGAGAAAGTTAGACGCACAAATATCATACAATAACAAAGGTTAGCATTTTTGGGGGGTAGGATATAGCCCACATTCATTGCCAGACCAACTGACAAGCCCGTCCTGATTGGGTAATGCGTGGTCTCATGTCTGCCACAAGGTGTATAATGCATCAAATAAATTAAAAACTGTTACCGTGAAAGATGTGGAACAAGATGAGTTGTTCTGTTCAGCAGAGCCACAGCTAGATAGCTCTCACTGAGTATTATAAGCGGAGTATTACTGAGTATATATTAACGATTGAGTATTATCAGGTCTGCTAATCTCATGAGGTGAGTACAGTAAAATACTGGCATGATTAATGTGTTTGTCAGAGATGGCTAAAAAAATATTTTCATGACACACTTGTTAATGTTGTGCCCATAAAAATATAAACAATGTAATCTTCTATAAAAGTATATCTTTATTGCTCAGTTTCATTTCTCTTTTTGTTTGCATATTATACATTGTGACTATTAGACGATAGAGATTGTTGTATTTACATCACTGTCTATCTTTAAGAGGCTCATAACATCATTGATAGAACTGATTAACATACATTGGCAGATTGAGTCAGAGCACTTTTGTTTGCTTTCACTACTATATATAAATTAGGACATCTTGAAGTTACATTCAACACTATGAAGGCTACATAGTGATCCCCTTTGACTGACAATGTTAAGATAAAAAATAAAACAATGATTAAGTGACAAGACTATATTTGTGTAATCGTGTAACTCCTTGTACTTGTCTGTCTTATGATTATGTATTATTGTGTATCATTGTTATATTATGATTGTGTATTATTGCATAACGTAGCTGACTATTTGGTCGGAGTTCCCCTGTCCTTGTCCAGTGAAGACATTGACCATCAGTGTCCTGGAGGTCCCAGAGTGGGCTTTATCACAGGACACTTCATCCACTGTCCTCCACACCTTCAGCAGCACAGAGACTCCAGACAATCCTACTGCTCTACCACCACTGTGACTCCATACCCCTGCTGCTCACCTTACTGTCCATCTACCTTATCTGTGGAGAGAGAAAGGACAACATTTGAATTCATCAAAGTTTTTAAGTGTAACATGAACTATCCAGTGGTTAACGTGTGCTCAGTCAGATTGGTTAGGTATTAACCAGAGACATTGACATGTTTTGACTATTATCTAATCAAATTGGCTTGACATTCCGTAGTTTACATAGTTTAAGTGAACCCATACCTTTAGGGACGAACTTCAGTGAGCTGCTGAATATTCAGAAGCGTGAGAGTCCTTTCTTTGGCCCGTCGCCCACAAACTCATGACCCAGTCCGTTTCCACACTTCCCACATCGGACCTGAAACACACAACTATCAGATTCCAGCTTTCCATACAATAGTATAGTCAATTCCATGTGCCAAATTTTTATCAAGAAAAAAGTGTTTTCATTCATAAAACTCTGTTCACAACGTTGACATCAGCAAACCGCTCGTCTACACAACACCATATACATGGTCTGCGGTTGTGAGGCCGGTTGGACGTACAACATTTTCTAAAATGACGTTGGAGGCGGCTTATGGTAGAGAAATTAACATTAAATTCTCTGGCAACAGCTCTGGTGAACATTCCTGCAGTCTGCATGCCAATTGCAGAAATAAGCTTTTTGTGCCTATGGAAAATGTCTTTTATTTCAGCTCATGAAACATGGGACCAACACTTTACATGTTGCGTTTATATTTTTGTTCAATGTACAGTCAACTTATAAAACCTGATTGTTAGGACCTTCCAAAGTTCAAAATGAAACACTGCTTACTTATGCAGAAATTGAATGCAATACCCTACACACATCCTGTTAAAATGAACATTGGCTCATCAGTGCATTGACCACAAGCAGACAACTACTTAGCAATGAACAGTCAACAGAGGGATGCCCCTATGGAGTAGGGTTAAGTTGCACCTATCTTTGAGTCAAGATCACTTTCGCAGTCAAAAAGCAAGACGAAATCTACCGAAATCTACAAAATATGATTTAAATGTATAAAACTAGTTTTGTAGGAATTACGTTTTTGTGCAGTAGGCCTAATACATTATCACAGCATATTTGGCTATATGCATGGCCTGCCAATATTGTTCTTCTCAGACCATATAATATTTAAAAACTCAAGCTTTAATAACAAAACAGATCAGTTGCGAGGCATAGTTGAGCATTAATTGAAATAATTAGCTTTTTTATTTTACTGGACTAATTAATGGTACCTGCATCTGATTGTCAGTCTCAGCGGCGGAAAGGAGAGAGCAGCAGAGCATCCGTCGGTCACGGTCCCTGCTCTCTACTTTCCTCCAGTGAGACTGACCAGAGGGTACACTGTCCTCCCACTGATTGTGAAACTCGAGTCGCACCGCATTATTTCTGCCTCATGCACAAACTCATGCTGTTCCTATGACCAGAGAAGTGAAATATTCACAGACATTAAAATAGACATGATCTGCTAATAATAATAAAAAGGCAGGCCTAGCGACACACTTGGCTACTAACTCATTGCAGCGCGAGTGGAATGAAGGAGAAGCGTGTTTATGTTTTGTAAAAGTGTTGAATAAAAACAGTGTTGACAGTGCTGAATAAAAACTTCAACATGAAGTCACTCATAAAAACAGCAGCTCTGATGTATTCCCTGACAGTTTGTCTCTGGTCATGGTTTTAAACATTATGAAATCTCACGTACGCTAGCGCTAATATCAAGCTTTGCTGTGGGGTCGTGGAAGCTGTACTAGGTGATTTGAGCTATCTGACTGGCTAGCACAGTAGGAGCACTTGATTTAGACACAGCTCTCCTGGTCCGCTGGGAAAGCAGAGTTTGTCCCTTGAGACAAATTAAGTCAAATTAAGTCATGGGAACACGTTTCCTACCCGGCGTGCAGGGCTTCTGAATCAAGTGCACCTTCCGCCAAAAGCGCAAAAAAATTTGAAATAAAGGAGCGCAAGCTTTTATCGTTGGCTTTTCTACAGAAATGTTTGGTGATCCTCTAGGTATGCCTAGAAGATCGACCAGTCAATCGGTTGGTGACCACTGCCCTAGACAATGATCTTGGGTTCGTTTTGCATTTCCCCCACTAATGGTTAAGATTGAGGAAGGGGAAGCTTAGCTGATTTTAGATCTGTACCTAAGGTAAACTTCACAACTCTGGTCCAATGCAACTCCACACCCAAACTGAGAGGATCTCACCTTGAATGCCCCAGGTCTCTCCTCGTGCTTGGACACACTGTCCTGGAGGACGGTCTCAGTGAAGGCAGGCCAGGGGGAGGAATGCTCGTACTTAGATCTGCTGGAGAACAGCTGGTGTCCACACTGGGCACACACATACAACCCTGGGGAGATAGAAGATTACAGTGAGATTAGCCAAAAGTAGATCTAGGATCTATGTTCAACACATTCTCTTTGAGTGATGTTACAGAATGACTTGTCAAAACCTACATTTAGGAGAAATGATGACATAAGTGGCCACATTAAGATCTAAATATACTTGTATAAGCGCTACATTGTATACTTATAAATAATACAATTTGTATTTTCAATTATACTTTATAGTTACTGCAACTACTAATGTTTGGTTTACATTTGTTTTCTTGGCACAGTGGAGTAAATTGCTACAGTTTAACCGACTGGTGGTTCAATCTTCCATCACAGTTTGGTAAGAGCCAGGGGCGCGTTCAGCAGTACGCAACGTTTTGGAACGTTCAGATACAAACATGTTAGCTATGTAGAGCAAACATGGCTCTCTGACATGTAGAATAAGGACTCACGTCGGCTCTATTCATGGTATTTCTATCTGCAACGTTGGAAAACGTTGAGCAACTGAACGTGGCCCTTGTGTAATCAGTGATTACAAAAGCATGCTACTTTTAGTTAGCTACTTATTGAGCATAAGTTAGGTCATAGTCAATTTTAGAACACAGTTGGGCTGCTGTAAAAGATACCACAGACGTTATAGTTATGTACCACAACGTCCCAAATCAAATCAAATGTTTTTATAAAACCCTTTTTACATCAGATGTCACAAAGTGCTTGAACAGAATCCCATCCTAAAACCCCAGACAGCAGGCAGAGCAGATGTAGAAGTTACTTTTACTGACTCATCTCATGTTTACAAGTTAGCTAAGATAATGTAACGTTAACTGACTAACGTGCAATGCTATCTTAGCTAGCTGAGGAGCCTCTTACCAGTTTTAAAGTGGTCTTTAAAGACCTCACCACCGAAGAAGGAACAAAATGACATTACTCCACTTGCAATCAACCTTAATGAGAGTATAAAAGTGCAGTTGACTCGCACTCTTTCCTTAATCAACCCGGTTTGTTATCTATCGGCTTTGAGAAAAGTTCTGGCTTGTGCTTGCTTTGGGACAGCAGCAGTGGGCAGGTACTCCTGGATGACGTCGAATGTTCAAAGCTCCAATTAAAGTGTACTTCCGGTTGCTTTACAGTGAGCGTTTCAAAATAAAAGCCTCAACTCCAACGGTTAGTGCTTTCAGGGATCCTTGGGACGTCCCTACTGTAAACCCTAACCTTGGGAGCAGTTTGCTTTTTTTACAACCAAATCTCTATTTTTGATGTAAATTGAATGTTTCTGAAAAACCTAACGCAACCAGTGATTCATTAATTTGCACTGTCTCTATGCACACTCACAGGGCCCTACACACTCACGCACACTGACACTACACACATAGAAACACTCACATAGGCCTACAATCATCATATACGCTGCTGCTAATCTGTTTACCATATATCCTGATGCCTAGTCACCTTATCCCTATACATGGGCTCCCGAGTGGTTCGATCCCGGGCTGTATCACAACCGTCCGTGATCGGGAGACCCATAGGGCGGCACACAATTGGCCCAGCGTTGTCCAGTTAAGGGGAGGGTTTGGCTTTGTAATTAACAATTTGTTCTTAATTGACTTGCCTAGTTAAATAAATAATAAATACATAATGTTATGACGCTGGCTTTATTAGTGTTTATAAGCGCTGGACTTCGGGCTAGAAGGTTGAGGGTTCGAGACAACATAATGTCTTTCATTACATTGGTGTCAGAAGTGGGATCGAACATTGCATCCACGAATGTGCGTGTGCTTGGTCAGTGAGCGCGTTCCTATAAGACGTTGAGTCGCAAGCTAAAACGAGGACACGCTCTTTGAAAGGAGGGAGTTGTATAACGACCCTGGGTTTATATGGGCGGATATCGACTCTCCCACTCGAGCATGCTTTTTGATTAGATGTTCAGGAGTCTTATGGCTTAGGGGTAGAAGTTTTTTAGAAGCCTCTTGGACCTAGACTTGCGCTCCAGTACCGCTTGCCGTGCGGTAGCAGAAAGAACAGTCTATGACTAGCGTGGCTGGAGTCTTTGACAATTTTTAGGGCCTTCCTCTGACCCCGCCTGGTATAGAGGTCCTGGATGGCAGGAAGCTTGGCCGTACGCACTACCCTCTGTAGTGCCTTGCGGTCCGAGGCCGAGCAGTTGCCATACCAGGCAGTGATGCAACCAGTCAGGATGCTCTCGATGGTGCAGCTGTAGAACCTTTTGAGGATCTGAGGACCCATGGCAAATCTTTTCAGTCTCCTGAGGGGGAATAGGTTTTGTCGTGTCCTCTTCACGACTGTCTTGGTGTGCTTGGACCATGTTAGTTTGTTGGTGATGTGGACGTCAAGGAACTTGAAGCTCTCATACCTCCTCATCCTTGTTTTGCAGTACGGTGGCTCTGAAAAAACATGAACAAATGCTGCAAAAACACCCAAATACATCCTTTTCGAAACAAAAACGCTGTCAGTATAGCATGAAATTGTGTCATTCCGGACTTTATATTCCATTTATTGCGACTCACGCTGCTTGCCCAATCCAGCTGTTCCATTCTCTGTGTAGCCAACTGCTAAAGGTAACTGACAAAATAAAAGAAACACCAACATAAAGTGTCTTAATAGGGTGTTGGGCCACCACGAGTCGCCAGAACAGCTTTACTGCGCCTTGGCATAGATTCTACAAGTGTCTGGAACTTCCTGTGTGGAAGCACCTGCTTTCAATATACGTTATATTCCTCATTTACTCGTATTTCTTTTATTTTGTCAGTTACGTGTAGAATGGACGGAGAGGTATCACTCGAGTCTCAACAAAATGGAATATAACGTTGCGGAGGTTAGAAACAACACAATTTAATGTGTACAGCATGCGAAGACTTGCATCACTATACTTAGAGCTTTTCCGTTTCTAAAAGTGTTTTTGGCGCCTTTGTTCATGTTGTTTTCAGAGCCCCCATACTGCACAATGAGGATTAGGAAATTAATCATTGGTTGGGGGTAAGTTTCTCAAAAACAAGTGAAATCACACAAAACTGGACCCTTGTCTGGACCCTTCCACAACATGCTATTTACATAAACAATGTAGGTTTGGTTGTAAAAAAAAGCTATAGCAAGGACCCTACTCCAACGTACAATAAGCATCCAGTGACTGCAAGTAACAAGTTGCAGACTAATAGGCCAGACCCTACTAACCTAAGCCATTTGTCATTTCAGTTTAATAAACAAAACTGATTAACTACAGATATCACAATTCTCCCACTTATTGTCATTTCGTTTATATGAATGACACCAGATGATTGAGCAATATTTAATTTATTGATTTGATATAAAACCCAAAAACAACATGATTGCAAATGAATGACTTAAATCATCCCTAAAAGCCAAATCACATCATTGATCAGACATGTCCTGTCGTACTGTAACAAACAAAGGAAAAGCACCATACTGTATAGGAGACAGCCATTTCAAAGGTACATTTTCTCCCCAGTTTAAAAGAAAAGCAGAGGCTGGATATTCAAACCATGCATTTTTATATATGTCTTTTAAAGGACACCATGGCCAACAAAAGTATACTAACAGAATTGCGATTTAGAAAGAGAACGCCTCCACTTTAGATCTCTACACAGACCTCTTTTTCTCTCTCCAATACAGATTCCAGCAATTCCATAGCATTGAAAGACATCAATGAATTCAGCATTTTACAATAGATAACTCTTAAATATACATATTTACAAAACAAAACACAGGATAAAATAACACTCTCCTGAAATCCACCGTTTTACTCTAACTGTTCACAGCGACCTACAACAAACCATGAATAACAACCAACACACAATTACATCTGAAATTACATGGTGTCAATTTCCAACCAATAAGAGGGCTTGACTGCAAGGAGAAAGAAGGAGGAAATGAGTTTGATCATCCCACACATTTATATCCAGAAGCAGAAAGATTGTGTGTGCTGATTGAACAGTCTATTTATCAGATCTCTGTGTATCTAGGTAACAAACCCTGAGATACACAATCAACTGAGATGAAAGAGGACTGAGACACTGAAGAGAAACTCAAAGTATTCAGAGGAATGTGAACTAAATTAAATCAGACTATAATTGACCTCCATGTGAGCTTTCTGGCTGGTAGATGGTGCTGGTTGCTGTATTTTTAGGGGACCAATGGAGATGTTTAAGAGGTTTTTCAGTTTGTGTGTGTGTGTGTGTGTGTGTGTGTATGTGCGTGTGTGTGTAAGTGTGTTTACGCGTACATGTACAGTGGGGCAAAAAAGTATTTAGTCAGCCACCAATTGTGCAAGTTCTCTCACTTAAAAAGATGAGAGAGGCCTGTAATTTTCATCATAGGTACACTTCAACTATGACAGACAAAATGAGGAAAAAAAATCCAGAAAATCACATTGTAGGATTTTTAATGAATTTATTTGCAAATTATGGTGGAAAATAAGTATTTGGTCACATACAAACAAGCAAGATTTCTGGCTCTCACAGACCTGTAACTTCTTCTTTAAGAGGCTCCTCTGTCCTCCACTCGTTACCTGTATTAATGGCACCTGTTTGAACTTGTTATCAGTATAAAAGACACCTGTCCACAACCTCAAACAGTCACACTCCAAACTCCACTATGGCCAAGACCAAAGAGCTGTCAAAGGACACCAGAAACAAAATTGTAGACCTGCACCAGGTTGGGAAGACTGAATCTGCAATAGGTAAGCAGCTTGGTTTGAAGAAATCAACTGTGGGAGCAATTATTAGGAAATGGAAGACATACAAGACCACTGATAATCTTCCTCGATCTGGGGCTCCACGCAAGATCTCACCCCGTGGGGTCAAAATGATCACAAGAACGGTGAGCAAAAATCCCAGAACCACACGGGGGGACCTAGTGAATGACCTGCAGAGAGCTGGGACCAAAGTAACAAAGCCTACCATCAGTAACACACTACGCCGCCAGGGACTCAAATCCTGCAGTGCCAGACGTGTCCCCCTGCTTAAGCCAGTACATGTTCAGGCCCGTCTGAAGTTTGCTAGAGAGCATTTGGATGATCCAGATGAGGATTGGGAGAATGTCATATGGTCAGATGAAACCAAAATAGAACTCGTCGTGTTTGGAGGACAAAGAATGCTGAGTTGCATCCAAAGAACACCATACCTACTGTGAAGCATGGGGGTGGAAACATCATGCTTTGGGGCTGTTTTTCTGCAAAGGGACCAGGACGACTGATCCGTGTAAAGGAAAGAATGAATGGGGCCATGTATCGTGAGATTTTGAGTGAAAACCTCCTTCCATCAGCAAGGGCATTGAAGATGAAACGTGGCTGGGTCTTTCAGCATGACAATGATCCCAAACACACCGCCCGGGCAACGAAGGAGTGGCTTCGTAAGAAGCATTTCAAGGTCCTGGAGTGGCCTAGCCAGTCTCCAGATCTCAACCCCATAGAAAATCTTTGGAGGGAGTTGAAAGTCCGTGTTGCCCAGCGACAGCCCCAAAACATCACTGCTCTAGAGGAGATCTGCATGGAGGAATGGGCCAAAATACCAGCAACAGTGTGTGAAAACCTTGTGAAGACTTACAGAAAACGTTTGACCTCTGTCATTGCCAACAAAGGGTATATAACAAAGTATTGAGATAAACTTTTGTTATTGACCAAATACTTATTTTCCACCATAATTTGCAAATAAATAAATTAAAAATCCTACAATGTGATTTTCTGGATTTCTTTTTCTCATTTCGTCTGTCATAGTTGAAGTGTACCTATGATGAAAATTACAGGCCTCTCTCATCTTTTTAAGTTGGAGAACTTGCACAATTGGTGGCTGACTAAATACTTTTTTGCCCCACTGTAT
>QNTS01008953.1:29158-40953 GCA_003317085.1 Hucho hucho | reverse complement strand
CAGGAGATAGACTAGTGTCCTGTCCAGGGGGTGTACTGGTACATCAAGCTGTCTCACTACAGAAACAGGAGATAGACTAGTGTCCTGTCCAGGGGGTGTACTGTACATCAAGCTGCCTCACTACAGAAACAGGAGATAGACTAGTGTCCTGTCCAGGGGGTGTACTGGTACATCAAGCTGCCTCAATCTACAGAATCAGGAGACTCTTCTATGGGCCATTCGGGGTCGGACAAGGCTACTAACTTTAAACATAAAAAATGATGTTGAACTACTTCTCCCCCCCTCCTCCAGAGAACGTGATCAGCTAGAAGAGCTGTTGAGAGGTCTGACTCCTAGGAAGGGTGACATAGCAGAGGCCATGTTGTTCTGTCTGAGTCATGCCGAGGCTGCAGAGGAGATCGTAGAGTGTGTCACAGAGTCTCTCTCCATCCTCAAGACGCCACTCCCCAAGAAGGTAAACGGGATGAAAAACCAAGCGTCTGCTAGGTGACATACTTTATTAAATAGGCATCTTTCTTTCTTCGTTTTTCTATTGCATGTATATAGTATTGTTTTGTATGCTTACCTCACCAAAATGAATTTCCATGTAAATGGGCAAATAAAGTTACTTTATCGTGTCGTAGGCACAACGTTGTTTTGCGTTCACCCACGTTTGTTGCTTTGTTACTCCATTTTTGCTTCGAGTGGCTTGTGTAAAACGTGCAGTAAAATGTAATACTTTTTATCATAGTTATTCCATTCCATCAGGGAGGACTGGCCAGTTTGTCTGAATGTTTTTTAAAATTATAATTCCTTACCTTGTTTTTCAGATTGCACGGTTATATCTTGTCTCTGATGTGCTGTACAACTCCTCTGCTAAAGTAGCCAACGCGTCGTACTACAGAAAATAGTAAGTAGTTGAGTTTGGGTTCAGTGGTTGTGATGTTTTGGTTGTGACTGTGGGTGTCAAGGACCTTGCTTGCTTTTGGTTTGCATAACTTTGCAGAATATACTGGCATTGAAGATGTTTTTCCTACACAAGTTAATATGTTGAACTTGTCCCAAACACAGCTTTGAGGCCAAGCTCTGCCAGGTCTTCTCAGACCTCAATGCAACGTACAAGACGATACAGGGTCACCTCCAGTCAGAGAACTTCAAGGTATATTCAATTGTATACATTTTCCAATCACTTTTAATCATGTTACCTACACCTATCTTTCAGAAGTACACAGGGCCTAGGCTAGGCTGTAGGACCTGGGTTTTAGGGGCTAGGGTTTGCTTTTGGACAGGGTTTTACCATTTCAACTTTCTAAAGTAATATGTTCTCTTGGCCAACAGCAACGAGTGATGTCGTGTTTCCGTGCGTGGGAGGACTGGGCCGTGTACCCAGATCCCTTCCTCATCAAGCTACAGAACGTCTTCCTGGGTCTAGTCAACTTGTCAGCTGAGGAGGCGGCTTCCACTCCCATCACAGTAGAGGTCAGCTAGCCTACTCCCCCTTGTCCTCTTTCTCATGGCTCTGCTAATGAATGCTTGCTAACCTTATTATTAGCTACGATTTGAAAATGTTGTCATGGTTTGACAATATTGTGTGACTATTGTAAATGTTACGATTTGATAATGTTGATGATGTGTAATGTCGTCCACCCAGCCCTTATAACTTCTGGAAGCTTCTTTTGTTTTGAATGTATTCCTAAACCACTCCACTTCTCACTACAGAAACCACCGTTTGAACACCTGGCCCCTAGTCTGTTGGCCCAGCCTGAGCCAGTGGAGGACATCGACGGGGCCCCCATTGGTGAGGACATGGATGGGGCCCCACTGGAGGACGTGGATGGTGTTCCTATAGGACTGGACGGGGGTGCCATGGTGGCCGTCGCCCCTCTAGACGGAGCTGCCCTGGGGCTGGATGATCTGGACGGAGTGCCCATCAAAGCCCTGGAGGAGGACATAGACGGACTGCCCTGTGAGTGACCATTTGACTTTTACACATCCACGTACGGACTCGTTGATTATTAAAGGGATACTTCATATTTGTTTCCTCACCTTGGAAGAGTTCTATGGACTTAACCCGAATGTCAACAGGACAGGTTTCTAACAACTTCCTCGTCTTTTAGTGGATCGTGCTGCGGCCAAAGCTGCATCCTTTAAAGTAGCACCTTCAAAATGGGAAGCAGTGGATGAGTCTGAGCTAGAGGCACAGGGTGAGACCACGGCTACTTTCTACCAAGCTAGGATTCTACTTGAAAGTGTCCTAAACCTGTTTTTTGTGGAAAATTCTATCAAGCTATGATTTCGTCTTAATTGTGTATCTGTGTCCTCCTCAGCCGTGACCACTTCTAAGTGGGAGATCTTTGAGCAGCCAGAGGAGAAGAAGGACGAGGACGACAGTGATGATGAGGACACCAAGAGTTCTCGTTCAGAGGAGCCTCCCAGTTACTCCAACCCCATCAGAGACGACTTGGACTCCAAGACCAAGCACTCTGAGATGAATGAGGACAGACGCACCAAGCTACGGGAGATAGAGGTAAACTTGGCAGAATTTTACTGGAGCTCAGTTGGTAGAGCACTAGGATAGTGGGTTCGATTCCTGGGACCACCCATATGTAAAAACTAAAATTGACACTTGACTGTCTGCTAAATGGCATATAATATTATTATCAGATGGCCGGAAATAAACAGACAAACAAGTACAACTCACATGAGGCTCGGGGTTGTGAATTTAATAGTAAAATAATAATAATGATACCAAGACATTTTGTTTCCTCCAATTGGCCACACCATGTAAGTTGACCCTGTCGTGTTTTTCTAAATGTCAAAATAATATGTTTTCTTAACTTCAGGTCAAAGTGATGAAGTTCCAGGATGAGCTGGAGTCTGGGAAAAGGCCCAAGAAGTCTGGCCAGAGTCTCCAAGAACAGGTGGAACACTACAGAGACAAACTGTTACACAAGGTATAACTTATGAACCAAATTGACTTTTTCCACATTTTGTTACGTTACGGCCTTATTCTAAAATAGATTACATTGGTTTTTCCCTTATCAATCTACACACAATAGCAATAATAACTAAGCAGAAACAGGTTTGTACTTTTTTTTTTCTACATTTTTCTAATTTTTTTTAAATAAAACTGAAATCATCTTTTACATAAGTATTCGGACCATTTACTCAGTACTTTGTTGAAGCACATTTGGCAGCGATTACAGCCTCGGGTCTTCTTGGGTATGAAGCTACAAGCTTGGCACACCTGTCTTTGGGGAGTTTCTCCCATTATTCTCTGCAGATCCTCTCAAGCTCTGTCAGGTTGGATGGGGAGCGTTGCTTCACAGCTATTTTCAGGTCTCGCCAGAGATGTTCGATTGGGTTCAAGTCTTGGCTCTGGCTGGGCCATTCAAGAGCATTCAGAGACCTGTCCTGAAGCCACTCCTGCGTTGTCTTGGCTGTGTACTTAGGGTCGTTGTCCTCTTGGAAGGTGAGCACCCTAAAGCAGGTTTTCATCAAGGATCTCTCTGTCCGTTCATCTTTACCTCAATCCTGACTAGTCTCCCAGTCCCTGCCGCTGAAAAACATCCCCCCAGCATGATGCTGCCACCATGCTTCCCCGTAGGGACGGTGCCAGGTTTCCTTCAGACATGACGCTTGGCATTCAGGCCAAGAGTTCAATCTTGGTTTCATCAGACCAGAGAAGCTTGTTTCTCATCGTCTGAGAGTCTTTAGGTTCCTTTTGGAAAACTCACAAGCGGGCTGTCATGTGCCTTTTACTGAGGAGTGGCTCTCGTCTGGCCACTCTACCATAAAGGCCTGATTGATTGGTGGTGCTGAAGAGCTGGGTGTACTTCTGGAAGGTTCTCCCATCTCCACAGAGGAACTCTGGAGCTCTGTCAGAGTGACCATCGGGTTCTTGGTCACCTCCCTGACCAAGGTCCATCTCCCCCGATTGCTCAGTTTGGCAGGGCGGCCAGCTCTAGGAAGAGACTTGGTAGTTCCAAAATTCTTCCATTTAAGAATGATGGAGACCACTGTGTTCTTGGGGACCTTCAATGCTGCAGAAATGTTTTGGTATCCTTCCCCAGATCTCTGCCTCGACACAATCCTGTCTCGGAGCTCTACGGACATTTCCTTCGACCTCATGGCTTGGTTTTTGCTGTCAACTGTGGGACCTTATATAGACAGGTGTGTGCCTTTCCAAATCATGTCCATTCAATTGAATTTACCACAGGTGGACTCCAAGTTGTAGAAACATCTCAAGGATGATCAATGGAAACAGAATGCACCTGAGCTCAATTTAGAGTCTCATACAAAGGGTCTGAATACTTATGTAAATTAGGTATTTCTGGTTTTTATTTTTTATAGTTGCACACACTTCTATAAACCTGTTTGCACTTTGTCATTATGGGGTATTGGGATGTCCTTATGGGGTATTGGGATGTCCTTATGGGGTATTGGGATGTCCTTATGGGGTATTGGGATGTCATTATGGGGTATTGGGATGTCATTACGGGGTATTGGGATGTCATTACGGGGTATTGGGATGTCATTACGGGGTATTGGGATGTCATTACGGGGTATTGTGTGTAGACTGCTGAGGATTTGTTTTTTATTTAATCCATTTTAGAATAAGGCTGTAACGTAACGAAATGTGGAAAAAGGGAAGGGGTCTGAATACAGTCGGAGCTGTACTATTGTTTGTCAATGTTATGGGACCCTTTATTACATGAGTTACTGTCATTGCTATTTACCTCAATATTACCTGAAGTTTAAATCTGAAGTTACATATCCAAGAGGATACTTCAGATATTGACATATTTGATAGCCCAGGACTCACTGGAGAACAGTTCCAATTGTTACTGGGTGTACTATCATAGTTGAATAAAGGAAAATATGGATAGTGTTGCTTTCCATTCAGTAATATAACTGGACAGCGCCTTTTTCAGGAAAAAGAAAAGGAGAAACTGGAACGAGAGAAAGAGAGGGAGAAAAAGGATAAGGAGAAAAGCGAAGCTCGTTCAAAAGACGTCAAGAAGGAGAAGGACGAGTCTACTCCGACCAGGAGAGACAGGTTAGTCCCTCATAGTTTTCGTGATGCATTCGTTAAACTTAATGACATTAGTGGCTCTATCAATCAATCAAGCTTTATTTAGACCACATTTCTTCCAACAAATGCCTTTCAAAGTGCTTAACAAATAAAATAATACAAGGTGAGAAAGATGAAACAGAATGTTTCAATGCAAATCTAAAATGAAGATCGACATAATGGTTGGATAGCAATAGGAAACTTAGTGATAGAGCTATGTGATGGGTTCCTATCAGATCCTAGGAAACCGCTCACTATTAGTGTTAAAGACCATTCATATGCACCCTTGAAAAGAGGGGCAGTTCAGGGCTTCCTTGACAGAGATTCATATCTCTCTGGGATTCAAATAAAAAACCGATAGCCAGTTGTTGTATGACAAAAAAAAAAAAATTATTCTGCCAATGTCATCATCTCTGCCAGGCGTGGTCTGTCTCCTGTGGTTGCTAGGAAACGGCGCCACAGCGGCTCACCCGGCAGCCCCCCGAGGAGCAGCAGCAGACGGGCTCGCTCCCCGTCCCCCCGCTCGGAGAGGTCAGAACGTTCCGAACGCTCGGACCGCTCCTACTCCAAGGACGTAGTGTCGTCACGATCCCGCTCCTCCCACAAAGACTCCCCTCGCGTCACCAGCAGCAAGAAGCCGTCCAAAAGGTCAGGAAGCATTTAGATGTCTTTACAACATTCTTCTAGAAGTATATTGTTCTACTTTTCCTGGTCTGCCTGACTCCTCTATTTTGAGAAGTGTTTTTTTTTTTTTTTACCCTTGAGAGGAAGAACAACTGTTTGTCCATCAAATATCTGATCCTTCTACCTTTGTGGTGGGATAATGTTCAGAAACGTCCTTAAGGCCATTACAGCTTGGGTCTCCAGTTCTCCTAACTCTCCTGTGTGTGCTTTCTCCCCAGGTCTCCCTCTTTACCCCGCACGCCTAAACGTTCCAGGAGGTCACGCTCCAGAACACCCAAGAAATCCGCTAAGAAGTCACGGTCAAAATCACGGTCTCCGCATCGGTCCCACAAGAAATCAAAGAAGAGCAAACACTGACAAATCACATCCCTGTTCATTCTCCCCTATACACCCTCCCTCCACTATACACACCCTCTCCTGTGATGTATAAATAAAATAATGAACTGGAGTGGCAGCTCCGTTCCCTGCCTGAATGTTCCTGTGAAGAAGAGGATGATGAAGAGGAGTGATGGGTATGCCATGTTGAGACTCAATGGATCCAGCCTGGTTGCCAGGTGAGGTGTCTCTGGATCTAGCCGTGTTGCCATGTTGAGACTCAAATGGATCCAGCAGGGTTGCCATGTTGAGACTCAATGGATCCAGCCTGGTTGCCAGGTGAGGTGTCTCTGGATCTAGTCGTGTTGCCATGGTGAGACTCAAATGGGTCCAGCAGGGTTGCCATGTTGGGTCTAAATACATTTTGCCAGAATGGATCTCTATGGATCTAACCCGAATAATAAGAAATTATGATCTGGATGTGTGTCCTGCCCACTCTTCCACCGCCCAATGGGGTTAATCCTTGTAGTAGACCACACCCCCAGTGTGATGATGTAGTCTTTTTTTCCCCATGATATCCTTTTCTTTTTTTCACAAATTAATAAAAAGGATTCATAATAAAAAATTAATTTGTCCTTTAACTTTTTGCAACGCAAATCGTTTGACAAGTCCTAGAAGTCCCCCCTCCCCCTGCTGGTTCAGTCCGTTTCCTCTATTTTGACACAAACCAAATATGCATTATTTCTCTACAGAATGACTGAGGTCAGTTAGAAGTTATAACTGTTAGAAGTTCCACAGAACAATCTAGAGGCAAAAGAAATGCACACCTATTTAGGCGAGGTGCTGGCTAGCGGAGTGGAGAACTTGAAAATAAAGCAGAGCTGCACACTCTAGGAGCTCAGATGCAAAAATGTAATGTCCAACGTTTCGACAGGCAAGCTGTCTTCATCAGGGAAGTTCCACAGATAATAGGTCAAACAGTCAGTCTTTTCTGACAGACAGGCATCCTAATGTACCTGTTCAGCACTGGTATTAAACATATGGCTGTTCTGTGCCTGAGGACACCCCAAATAGACAAAGATTCTTGCTCAGTCTGTAATGGCAGTGGTGGAAACGGGAGAAAGTTTGGAACTTGGAGCTGTACTTCACAACACTGAAAATTTAGAAGCCCAACTTGCTTCCATTTGTAGAAATAAACATATCAGATGTGTAACTTAGACTACGCATATCTTTAAAAGCAAAAACAACGATTTTAAATGTTTTCAAGGTTAAACAAAGTTTGTTGAGTTCATTCCCCGCTGGGTGTATAGACCATAGACGTGTCCGGGCTTACGCTGTGCTGGATATATGGACACTACATTAGCTGTTGAGCTCTGCTACCCAGTTGTTATGGTCTACATAAGTACATTTTAATAAATATCTACTCTGGTTACACTTGAGCGAACAGGGATCTGTCCACGAGTAATGGTATAGAAGTTGATATCCAAAACGCTCTGCCACCCAGCTTGCTTTTATTAAACTACATATCCACTAGGTGACAGTATGATGCTGCTTTAAGGTTCACAATTCTAGAGACTTCTAACAATCCTGTATTGTGTTATTCATTTGTTTTTAATGTTGTTGACCTTTTAAAAGTTGCCTACACATCAACATCTCAAGCACAGAAGTCAAGCTATCAGTTCTCAGTCCCTCTCGGTCGTGTTCCTGGGAAAGAACAGATGGATGTACTGATAAATGTGTGCTTACACACACACACCAACTCTCCCTCTTTCTTGCTTTCTCTCCCCCTTCTCTCTGTCTTGCTTTCTCTCTCTCTGGGGCTACCTAACACTGTAATTCGTCTTACATATCGCTCACCATGTGCTATGTGCCTCGGTGAGAAAGAACCGTGGTCTTTGCCAGGATAGGATTTGGGGTGTTTGCTGTGTAACTGGGAAAGCCCCGTGCTGAAGGAATTATGTGCTGTCAGTTTCTCTAATCTATCTGTATATCTGTCTAATCTATCTGGAATAGAGTCCTTGCTTGTTTAGAGCCCTGCATCTGTCCTCACAGATCCACAGTGGAGTTTAGCCCCAGGTACAATGGTAAACTGTCTCCATGATGCCGGATGTGTTGAGTCCCATCCATGTGTACAATACTGGGAGAGAGAGAGAGAGAGTCTGTCTTGCTCAGACACTGCATGGCCATTAAGGCTGACTTGATAGGAGGCTTGAACCACTCCTCCTCAGGAAGTAAGATTCTAAATACAGATGTGATCTATAGAGGATGGCCTCACGGTTAAAGACATGGGAACTCTGCGCGTGTGTGGCCCCTTGGATAAAGACATGAGGACAGAGACTAATTCAGTTTGAAAGTGACCGTAGTAAAGGATAAATGATACCTTTTCAAGCCTCTGATGTCTTTGACGTTTATCGAAGTACTGTCTAGAAAGACCCCTTGTGACACATTGTGTTAATCCTCAGGATATAACATGGCTGTAAGCATAGGCTGAACTTTTTTAATGATCTATAATAACAATTCATTTAATTTGTAAAGCACTTTACTCACACCAAAGGCGCTTAAAAAATTATTAAAAACAATCCGAAATAAGATAACATAGAACACACAGAGAATGATCAGAATTCCTTTTCTGAACAGCAAGGTCTTGATAATGTATATAGACTGTAAACTAGACCATAAAGCATCAGCTATACGACACAGTGATGGACTTATCTATTGTTCTATAAGTCATAGGTGACTTTTCCAAAGTAGCCTAACTAATTCCTGTAGTAAATAAATACCTTGGCATCCATCTACCCGCCTCTATTCGCCTCTAGGCATTCCCACTCTGATCGAAACTACACGTGCGCTCAATGTAGATTCCGGTAACAATTGAATGCAGAAACCAAACAAAGCGAAAAACTAATTTACGCAACAGTGTCTTTATTTGCACAAATTAAGCACCGGTGATAATGTGTTTTTCTACCGGATTATTTCGGTTCATAAAGTAAACTCGAGTTTGGAGTTCTACAAGAGCTGTCTCGCGAATAAAGCGCAGTCGGGCCTGCTTCCAGTTAGTAAAGGCGACTAGAGGGGTACTAGTGGGTAACTATCCCCCCCAAGAACAATGTCTAATTGCTGACACAAAAAAAGCAATGTTTGGAGAAACATTTTTAGATGAATAAACTATAAAGGAAAATAAATGTCTAGGTATTTCATGATTTTTTTAAATATATTTTTTAACTACTTTACTTTCCCGAATTGGATCCTTTGTTTGTACCCCCCATGGCAATTTTACTTATCACAGAGGCTGCTCCAAGTCACCTCTGGCAGAGAACAGGTATTCGGGGTGGACTTCTAGTCCGACTCAGGAGGGGGGCACACCATCCACCGCTTCCGAGTATATTACTCTCTAATGTTCAGTCTCTGGACAATAAAGTAGACGAGCTCAGGGTGAGGATCTCCTTCCAGAGAGACATCAGGGAATCATGGCTCTCTCGGAATATACTATCCCCGTCCATACTGCTAGCTTGGTTCTCAGTTCATCGCACAGACAGAAATAAAGAACTCTCCGGGAAGAAGAAATGCAGGGGTGTATGCTTCATGATTAACTACTCATGGTGTGTTTGTGATAACACACAGAAACTCAAGTCCTTTTGTTCCACTGACCATAGAATACCTCACAATCAAATGCTGACTGTATTACCTCCCAAGAGAATTCTCTTCGGTTATAGTCACAGCCGTGTATATTTCCCCTCAAGCCAATACCACGACGGCCCTCAAGGAACTACACTGGACTTTATGCAAACTGGAAACCATATATCCTGAGACCGCATTTATTGTAGCTGGGGATTTTAACAAAGCAACTTTGAGGAAAATACTTACGAAGTTCTATCAAAACATTGACTTTAGTACTCGATTAGGAAAAACACTAGATCACTGCTACTAACCTTTTGGAGATGCCTACAAGGCCGTCCTAACATCGGGAAATCAGATCACGACTCCATTTTGCTCCTCCGGTCCTTTAGGCTGAAACTCAAACAGGAAGTACCTTTGATAAGGTCTATTCTACGCTGGTCTGACCAATCGCAATCCATGCTTCAAATTGTTTTGATCACACGGACTGGGATATGTTCCGGGTAGCCTCTGAGAATAACATTGACGCTTACACGGACACGTGGCAAGGTGACTGGGAATACGTGGCAAGGTGACTGGGAATATGGTCGAATACAAACTGTGTAGTTATTCCGTACGTAAAGCAATCAAACAGGCAAAACATTAGTACAGAGACTAAGTGGAGTCGCAATTCAATGGCTCAGACACGAGACGTGTGTGGCAGGGTCTACAGACCATTCCAGATTACAAAGGGAAAACCAGCCACATCGCGGACACTGACGTCTTGCTCCCAGACAAGCTGAACACCTTCTTCACCCGCTTTGAGGATAACACAGTGCCACCGATGCGGCCCGCTCCCAAGGACTGTGGGCTCTCCACACTGCCCACTGCCCTATCCCACCTGGACAAGAGGAATACCTGTCAGAATGCTGTTCATTGACTATAGCTCAGCCTTCAACACAATAGTATCTTCCAAGCTCATTATTAAGCTCGGGTTTAAACCTCGCTCTGCAACTGGGTCCTCAACTTCCCGACGGGCCGCCCCCCAGGTGGTGAAGGTAGGAAACAACACCTCCACTTCACTGATCCTCCACACAGGGGCCCCACAAGGGTGCGTGCTCAGCCATGACAGCGTGGCCACGCACACCTCCCAACTCATTCATCAAGTTTGCAGATGACACAACTGTAGTAGGCCTGATTACCAACAATGATGAGACAGCCTACAGAGAGGAGGTGAGGGCCTTGGCGGAGTGGTGCCAGGAAAATAACCTCTCCCTCAACATCAACAAAAAGAAGGAGCTGATCGTGGACTTGGAGAAGATGGAAAGCTTCAAGTTCCTCTGCATACACATCACTGACATCACTGACAATCTGAAATGGTCCACCCACACAGACAGCGTGGTGAAGACGCAACAGCGCCTCTTCAACCTCAGGAGGCTGAAGAAATTCAACTTGGCCCCTAAGACCCTCAAACTTTTACAGATGCACAATTGAGAGCAGCCTGTTGGGCTGTATCACCGCCTGGTACTGCAACTGCACCGCCTACAACTGCAGTGCTCTCCAGAGGGTGGTACAGACTGCCAAATGCATCACCGGGGTAAACTACCTGCCCTCCAGGACACCTACAGCACCCGATGTCACAGGAAGGCTAAAAAGATCATCAAGGACAACAACCACCCGAGCCACCGCCTGTTCACCCTGCTACCATCCAGAAGGCGAGGTCAGTACAGGTGCATCAAAGCTGGGACCGAGAGACTGAAAAACAGCTTCTATCTCAAGGCCATCAGACTGTTAAATAGCCATCACAAGCCGGCTACCACCCGGTTACTCAACCCTGCACCTTTAGAGGCTGCTGCCCTATAGACATAGACATGGAATCACTGACCACTTTAATAATGGAACACTAGTCACTTTAATAATGTTTACATACTGCTTTACTCATTCCATATGTAATTAGTAACTACTGTAATTAGTCAATGCCACTCCTCATAATATGTATATTTCTTAATTCCATTCTTTTTACTTTTAGATGTATGTATTGTTGTTAATTGTCAGAGACAACTGCACTGTTGGAGCTAGGAACACAAGCATTTCGCTACACCCGCAATAACATCTGCTAAATACGTGTATGGGACCAATAACATCTGCT
>QNTS01008951.1:26673-40743 GCA_003317085.1 Hucho hucho | reverse complement strand
ACATATCCACAAAGACCACAGTTAGTTAGCACATGATGCTAGCAGCAATACAGATCCACATGGACCACAGTTAGTTAGAACATGAGTTAGTTAGCACACGTGCTCTACGTCACGGTTACACGTGCTCTACGTCACGGGTACACGTGCTCTACGTCACGGTCAGATTCTGCCCAGTATAGTGCCCACTGACCAGGTATATCAAAAAGCTGCTGCTTTTTCACTCACCACATAGCTCAGTGTTGAGATCTTGTTTTTCTAATCTGATCATCTGCTTCTGTAGAGAGACGTTATCCTCCAATAGTATCCTCAGCTGCTCATTCAAACTGTCCTGCAATCAATCAATCAATCAATCAGACATTGAAGATAATTCCATCCATCCATTTATTCTTAACTCTTTGTGGAGTCAGGGTCTCATGCCTTTTTAAACATGTTTTATTTGATTTATTTCCCCTTTATTTAACCAGGTAGGCAAGTTGAGAACAAGTTCTCATTTACAACTGCGACCTGGCCAAGATAAAGCACAGCAGTTCACACATACAACAACCCAGTTACACATTGGAGTAAACAAACACACAGTCAATAATACAGTAGGAGAAAAAAAACACAAATCTATATACAATGTGTGCAAATGAGGTAGGATAAGGAATATAAGGCAATAAATAGGCCATGGTGGCAAAGTAATTACAGTATAGCAATTTAACACTGGAATGGTAGATGTGCAGTAGATGAATGTGCATGAGGTAATATCATTGAAGATGCTGCTTTGAACAGTCTGAAGCTTACAACAGAGATGTGTGCTTCCTCCAGCTGTGTAGTTAGTCTATGGGTCTCTGTCCTCTGGTCTTGGTCTCGTATCTCTGCCTGCTCCTTCAGCTCTTCAACGTACCCTCTCAACGTCCTGACCTCGGCTTCTCCACTGGAGATGTCTTGTTCCATCATGGCCAGGATCTGGACTGCCTGAGCTGGAGGTAGGTCAGATAAATACTATGAGGGCCAGATTCTCCATGAAGCAGCTAAGCTACACAGTACATGGGGGTTTCATACTCACAGAGGAAGTTGTTGTCATGGTGCAGTGGCCTCTCCCCTGTCCAGTGCTTGTCCACTAGGCTCAGCAGCATCTCCATTGGTTTCCTATAGCTGCCCTAGGAGACAGATTTGATACAATTACAAAAGACTGGTTATAATGAACAGTAAGGTCTAGGATGGATGAATGGTACGGATAGGTGGGTTTTCTCTACGATGAATGAATAGTACAGTAGGGATTCTCTAGGGTGGATGAATCGTACAGTAGGGATAGGTGGGTTTTCTCTAGGGTGGATGAATGGTACAGTAGGGATAGGTGGGTGTTCTCTAGGGTGGATGATTGATACGGTAGGGATAGGTGGGTGTTCTCTAGGGTGGATGAATGGTACAGTAGGGATAGGTGGGTGTTCTCTAGGGTGGATGATTGATACGGTCGGGATAGGTGTGTTTTCTCTACGATAAATGAATAGTACGGTAGGGATAGGTGTGTTTTCTCTACGATAAATGAATAGTACGGTAGGGATAGGTGTGTTTTCTCTACGATAAATGAATAGTACGGTAGGGATAGGTGTGTTTTCTCTACGATAAATGAATAGTACGGTAGGGATAGGTGGGTTTTCTCTAGGGTGGATGAATGGTACGGTCGGGATAGGTGGGTTTTCTCTAGGGTGGATGAATGGTACGGTAGGGATAGGTGGGTTTTCTCTAGGGTGGATGAATGGTACGGTAGGAATAGGTGGGTGTTCTCTCTGAAACGTCTCACCTTCTGTTGCTTGGCATGTTTCTGTGGTGAGGTGGAGCCCCCTGCTGTCTGCTGGGTGTTATGGTAGGACAGTCTGGGAGGGTGCAGGATGGGGTTGGTGGCATCAGACCTACTGGGACAGGGACTTCTTGGACTGGGGGGGAGGATCTTCACTAAGGAAGACTTAGGCTGGTCTACTTGATCTAAAGGAGGATGAAGCCAGTACAAAATACTATGAATGTTGTATTAGGACATTCATGCTACCTGATTTGTGTGACAGCGGTGACAGAGAGGATGTTCAGAGTGTGATCTCACCAGGGTGAGGGGTGAAGTGGCCCTTGGCTGTGACTCTCAGGTGTTTGGGGAGTTTCTCTCGCTCCTCCCGTCCAGAGCTAGCCCTGCTGTGTTTCTCTACACGGGGGTTAAATGTTACCCTCGGCCCGTCTGACGTTTTCAACGAGGAGGAAGAACCTTTCCTTCGAGGTCCTTCTCTTAAACGTAGACCATTGGACTGGGAAGGACAAGCTGATCATAATGAAGATAAAATATGAACATTTCATACTGAAGGCTTGTTTGCTCACTTGAAAAAGTTAGCCCATAATGAATGCAACTAGTTAAACATACAATTCATCAAGTACTGAATGAAATCAATTAAGAGTAAATCTCTGAAATATTGCCATAAATGGGCAAAATCACCCACTGTTCCTAGGCTGTCATTGTAAATAAGAATTTGTTCTTAACTGACTTGCCTAGTTAAATAAAGGGAAATAAAGGGAAAACTAAGAACATTTGTCTCCCCCTGGTGGACTTTCCCTACATTAACAGTCATGGTGTACATCAAGCTCTAATACCACTTCATACAGTCATTTGTCAATGTAAAACAATGATGTACTATTGTGTGATCAAACAACATACTCACACTTATCTTTGATCTGATGATCAAAGAGCTGGGACTCTGGCTCCTTGTGGAAAGAGCCAGTAAGGAACAGAGGTTGACTTTGGTCCCAGTTGCTCTTAGCATCAAGGTTCAACACTATGTCATCGTTGTCATCCAGGACAGAGAGCTTGTTGGTCAGGTGATTTACTGAGGCCATCCTCAGCTTACTGCTCTTGGAACACACCAATCAAACACTTATTACATCATAACATAGCAGGACTAGAAGAATCTTGTATAATACAATCTAGAACACTGTAATGTGACCGTTGTTACACTGTACACACTATTGGAAACAATGCCACATGAAGAACAGTTTACTTGTTAAATAAAATGAAATCTGAAGTTTGTCTTTCCGGGTGTTTTCTAATAATACAAATCAATATCTAATGTAAACAAGAGACCTTGGTGTGAAAACAAAACCTCCTGACAATAGCAATCTGGTGTCTGTAACACTTTAGATTACAGTACCTCTGGTCAGTGATGTCTGTCTAATACTGTAGAGTACAGTACCTCTGGTCAGTGATGTCTGTAACACTGTAGAGTACAGTACCTCTGGTCAGTGATGTCTGTAACACTGTAGAGTACAGTACCTCTGGTTAGTGGTGTCTGTAATACTGTAGAGTACAGTACCTCTGGTCAGTGGTGTCTGTAACACTGTAGAGTACAGTACCTCTGGTCAGTGGTGTCTGTAATACTGTAGAGTACAGTACCTCTGGTCAGTGGTGTCTGTATAATACTGTAGAGTACAGTACCTCTGGTCAGTGATGTCTGTCTAATACTGTAGAGTACAGTACCTCTGGTCAGTGATGTCTGTAACACTGTAGAGTACAGTACCTCTGGTCAGTGATGTCTGTAACACTGTAGAGTACAGTACCTCTGGTCAGTGATGTCTGCCTAATACTGTAGAGTATAGTACCTCTGGTCAGTGATGTCTGTCTAACACTGTAGAGTACAGCACCTCGGGTCAGTGATGTCTGTATAATACTGTAGAGTACAGTACCTCTGGTCAGTGATGTCTGTCTCCAAGGAGCTCGTCTGTTGGGGTCCGAGCACAGAGTCTGAGGAGAAATGCATTATTGAAGCTCTTCTCTCACTGTCCCTGACTGGATTGTCATCTGCAGGAAAAAACAATAAGAAATCAAACATCACATTTCATATTGGAAAGAAGAACCATCTAACAGCAATATCATTGGACAGCCAATCGGACTCCAGATGAAAATATGGTAGCTATAGGTACCAAGCTTGCGAAGGTTGGACAGTGCGTGCACCAAGTACAGACGGTAGTGTGGATCTGTTTTAGCCAGAGGGTTGAGCCTCAGGTCCAGCTCTCTCAGAGCAGTCAGCTGGCAGAGCACTTTGACCTCCTGAAGGGAGGGAATGCTGTTGTAGTACAAGTTCAGCCTCTCCAGCCTCTTCAAGTGTTGGACCCCCTATAGATGAACAATAATAGAAAGAAACAAATAGGGGTGGGTATCATTTGTGGAACGTTCCAACAGGAATCTGTTCCAAAAACGTTGTAAATAACAAGGTCGCCAACAAACAACGCATACAAAGTTGTATAGAGGCAGAATAAGATACCGGGTAGGGATGTGGGCTATTTCATTACGTTTTTCACTCACCACGTTAATTCCGTCTGTCTGTCCTCACTCTGGTAACCTATGGACAAACATTAAGAATAAGCTACGTGGTGAGTTGATGCCTATTCGGCAGCTAGTTAGCTAGGTGACTTGATCATGTTACTTTGTATGCGTTGTTTGTTGGCAACCAGATTCCTGTTGGAACGTTCCACAAATTATACCCACCCAAACAAATGTGACTTACACATTCACTGTATGTCCCAAATGGTGCCCTATTCCCTACATAGTGAACTACTTTTACCCAGGGCCCTGGTGCACTATATAGGGAATAATATGTATTAGAGTACCATTGTGGACGCACTAAGATCTACGCATTCAGACTTCAGTCACCATTTCACCATGTACTGTATATACATTTGTCTGTTGAGAGACATCTCACCTCAACAGAGATGAGTGCATTACAGGAGAGGTTCAGGGTTTTCAAACGGACGAAGTTCTTTAGTGAGATTCCCAGATGTCTGATTTTCTCCTTGTATGAGCCTGGGAGGCTCAGTGATCTCACATCCGCTGTAAAGTGGTCATGAATGTTAGTAGCCAGCAATCAAAGTAGAGTAGTTGGGTAGTTGTAGACCCATGGTAACGTTGTCCATCTTTCGCTTAGATAGCTACCTGTGTCCAGGTAAATTCAAAGCACTGTTTAGCCAGCTGGCCTCGCAGGCGAGCTAACATTAGCATTAAGCATAGTCTCTGTGCGTTAGTTAGCTATTAATGGAAGTTTAAAACTGGTTTTAAATCAAACTCATCACACATCTAGGCTACCAACTTACAAGCTCTAAGTGAAGTGTAAAATGTATTACCAAGGCAGTGGTGATGTAGATGTAGTTTGTCTCGTATCCACGGCTCTGTTATCGTTGTCAACAGCGACGTCATATTTTCCAATCTGGTGGAATCGAGCCGAGCATGCGCAGTGGTTTAACCCCTGGGAACGCCCACATCCTGCATGCCTCACGTCACGTGTTCAAACAAGCGGACCAGAGACAGAGGTAAGGTTGAACTGATATTTCAGCTCACATGTTACTTTCAATCTTGACTGTGGTCGGTATAAACGTGGCTACTAACCTGAAACATAGCTGTTTAGAATGTTAACACTGTACACATAGCTACGGTGCAAGACAAGTATACTAGCTTACTTTCAACGGTGTTTTCTCAACTGTGATATGGTATTCAACAGTTTACTTGCAGATATGTGAAAACTTCTTCTCTTTCACAAATCCCACTCAGTCTCTTCATATCAAACGAACAGTGTGATCCTCCAACTGTAGCTTTGGATTTGAGTCAAGACCAATGGCAGGCTGTCTGACAGAGTTGATCACAGCATGTTCCAACGGCACACTGTCAGTCTCTGCCCTGTACACAGCATATCAGCTCTTCAAGGTAATTTTGGCATATATTGGTGTTCACTTGAGTGAGGCACTTGAGTGTAACTCTTGTGTACCATTAAACAATTATCCACCCCTTTGCCACTGATTATTGTCATGACTCTTTCTTTCTCCTCACCCTGACTGTTCCCTCATCTCCCTCTTTCTCTTGTAGGACCACAGAGCTCCAGCGGTGGGTTTCTTCCTGCTTGGTCTCTCCTCAGGCCTCTGCACCCTGCCTCTCTCCTTCAGCCCATACCTGACCTCTGTACAGGGGGACATGGAGTGGGCCGGCGAGGTCCTGGCTCCACCGCTGGTCTCCTTCGGCTTCCTGTGGCTCAGCGAAGACCGCACCACAGCCAACATCCTCCTTATTGGCTCAGCTCTCCTCCCGGTGCTCTGCGATTGGCTGTCAGCGGACGAGTTGATGCTGATGTCACGCTGTCTGGCACTGTCGGCCATCTCCTGCTCGCTCACTGTGTGTCTGTTTGCGGGAAACGCTGTCGGGGCCCTGGGCAGTGTGGCCCTCAGCCTGCCCCAAATGGTGGCCCCCAGGGTGGGCGTCAAGACTCTGGCTCCCCTTGTCTCTCCAGGGGCCACTGTGGGACTGCTTAAGTGGCTCCTGAAGGGCTCCATGGCTGTAGGGTGCTGGGCCTCTGAGAAGGCACTGAGCAAGTACCTGTTGGAACTGAAGGAATTGGACTCACCATTTTAACTTGTTACCACTGTAACACAGGGTTTTCCCAAACTCGGTCCTCGGGACCCCAGGGTTTAGTTTTTTCTCCGAGCACTACACAGCTTATTCAAATAATCAACTAATCATCAAGCTTTGATCATGTGAATCAGCTGTGTAGTGTTTGGGCAAAAACCAAAACGTGCACCTCTTGGAGTCCCGAGCATCGAGTTTAGGAAACAGTTCCTCACTGTCTGAACAGTTCAATAGTCCCTCACACATGATAGTGACTGATTGTTAAGTTGATGTGGTCTCATGGTGTGCACATAGAGCTGCTGACAGAAAAGAACCAGATGGATGGTCTATTTATTTTGTCCTGCAGGGCCATGCCTCATAGAAGTAGAATGAATAGAACGGTCTTGGAACCTCTGACCATGGCGATTTGACTGGTAAAGTCATGGGTGCACTCAAAATGGCTTGGTGCACTCAAAATGGCGTCATTGACTTAAATGAGCAAGCTTGTTCTACTTATTGTAGTACTGTGGCTTGCCTTTGATCTGTAGCCAATAACCTTTCCAATTCCTACTGGCCAATGACCTTTCCAAGAGTTTATCCATATGATCCATATAATGATGCCAGTCTGCCAACTTGGAGGTCACATGATCCACCATTGGGACAAGTGGCTCTTGCCAGTGTATGAGCACTGTCAAGGGCGTTCTACTTGTTCAGCTTAATGTCATGGCTAGGGAGCTCTGCTCTGTTATCCAACTACTTTCATCTATGCAAGTCGAAAAAGCACTGGTGTCTAATTCTAAAACTGTAAACATTGTTGATGATATTAGAACCAGCGGTTAATAACATTTTATATGCTAAAATATTGATTTGCTAAAGTATCAACAAAAGGAGTAGTGCTTGGATCTAATGCTTGTATGTACTGATTGTCATGGGTCACTAATACTCCCAACCTCTTTTACATCATATTACAACGTCTAATTCATCTTGGATCTAATGCTTGTATGTACTGATTGTCATGGGTCACTAATACTCCCAACCTCTTTTACACCATATTACAACGTCTAATTCATCTTGGATCTAATGCTTGTATGTACTGATTGTCATGGGTCACTAATACTCCCAACCTCTTTTACATCATATTACAACGTCTAATTCATCTTGGATCTAATGCTTGTATGTACTGATTGTCATGGGTCACTAATACTCTCAACCTCTTTTACACCATATTACAACGTCTAATTCATCTTGGATGTTGATTTACAGGACAGTGTAATTACCAATTGGCTATAAAAGATTCTATCTGCTTACTCTGTGAAAATATCCTCCCAACGGTGGCTCTGTGAGGAAGATGGAAGTGCCTTCCAGACATTTATTACTGTCTTTGTCTATGAGTGTGCCTCCCAAATAACACCCTATTCCCTATGTAGGGCACTGCTTTTAATCAGAGCCCATTTTGGGAATAGGGTGGCATTTTGGGGCACACTGGTTGAACCTGGGCTGGCTTGACTTCAGTGTCTGGTCCTACGATGAGCACCAAACAGCTTGTACTAGACTTTGCTCACTGTGAAGCCAATGTCATTGGCACACAGGACACGTCTGAGAGCCGAGAGCTTTAGTGCCTGAACATGGCCGGGGTACCAAAACAGTCAGGGGATGCGTCCCAAACGGCACCCTATCCCCAATATAGTGCACTACTTTTGACCAGAGCTCTATATGGGCCCTGGTCAAAAGTAGTGCACTATAAAGGGAATAGGGTGCCATTTGGGAGGAAGCCCCCTAAGTCCCCTCAGATTGAGGATCCTGTTCATTCTGCAGCCTCAGCAGATAGCTACTGTGTACAGTGAGATTTAACTAGATACATCTGCAGTGTTCAGACCACTAACACTATTGATCTATATTCATTGGTTCTTCAGATATACTACATATTCTATCCACATACTGTCCATAATGTCTATACAAGAAGGGTTCTTCTTTATTTTTACTATTTTCTACTGTGTAGAATAATAGTGAAGACATCAAAACTATGAAATAACAAGTATGGAATCATGTAGTAACCAAAAAAGTGTTATTTTATATTTGAGATTCTTCAAAGTAGCCACCCTTTGCCTTGATGACAGCTTTGCACACTTGTGGCATTCTCTAAAACAGCTTCATGAGGTACTCACCTGGAATGCATTTCAATTAACAGGTGTCCCCATATTATGACAAGAACCCTCAAATAAGCAAAGAGAAACGACAGTCCATCATTACTTTAACACATGAAGGTCAGTCAATATGGAACAAACTTTTAAAGTTTCTTCAAGTGCAGTCGCAAAAAACCACAAAGCGCTATGATGAACCTGGCTCTCATGAGGACCGCCACAGGAAAGGAAGACCCAGAGTTACCTCTGCTGCAGAGGATAAGTTTATTAGAGTTACCAGCCTCAGAAATTTCAGCCCAAATAAATGCTTTACAAAGTAATAGACACATCTCAACATCAACTGTTCAGAGGAGACTGTGTGAATCAGGCCTTCATAGTCGAATTGCTGCAAAGAAACCACTACTAAAGGACACCAGTAAGAAAAAGAGACTTGCTTGGGCCAAGAAACACGAGCAATGGACATTAGACCGGGGGAAATCTGCCATTTGGTCTGATGAGTCCAAATTTTAGATTTTTGGTTCCAACCGCTGTGTCTTTGTGAGACGCAGAGAAGGTGAACAAATTATATCCGCATGTGTGGTTCCCACTGTGAAGCATGGAGGAGGAGGTGTGGGGGTGCTTTGCTGGTGACACTGTCTGTGATTTATTTAGAATTCAAGACACACTTAACCAGCGTGGCTACCACAGCATTCTGCAGCGATACGCGATCCCATCTGGTTTGCGCTTAGTGGGACTATAATTTGTTTTTCAACAGGACAATGACCCAACACACCTCCAGGCTGTGTAAGGGCTATTTGACCAAGAAGGAGAGTGATGGAGTGCTGTATCAGATGACCTGGCCTCCACAATCACCCGACCTCAACCAAATTGAGATGGTTTGAGATGAGTCAGACCGCAGAGTAAAGGAAAAGCAGCCAACAAGTGCTCAGCTTATGTGAGAACTCCTTCAAGACTGTTGGAAAAACATTCCAGGTGAAGCTGGTTGAGAGAATGCCAAGAGTGTGCAAAGGTGTCATCAAAGCAAAGGGTGGCTACTTTGAATAATCTAAATTATAAAATATATTTTGATTTGTTTATCACTTTTTTGGTTACTACATGATTTCATATGTGTTATTTCATAGTTTTGATGTCTTCACTATTATTCTACAATGTAGAAAATAGTAAAAATAAAGAAAAACCCTGAAATGAGTAGGTGTGTCCAAACATTTGACTGGTACTGTATATTTATATTTATACTCCGGATTTTACTTTTAGGTGTGTGCGTATTGTTAGATATGACTCCACTGTTGGAGCTAGGAACACAAGCATTTCACTACAACCGCATTAATATCTGCTAAATGTGTATGCGACCAATAAAATGATATTTGATACTAGTTGGAGGATTGTGCAGTGATTTCGGGATGCTAATCGGTTAACCCTCTGTGTAAGGTATGTTGTATTTGTGATGTACTTTGATTAACTTGTGAATAAATGACTACTTGATTGTCAGATAGATGCTCGGTTTGATGCATTATGGGATTTGCTTTTCCTCAAAGCACAGCCAAGGAAGAATGTATTTCTGTATTGGATAGAGACGCTGAAGAAGGGAACTGCTGTAATTCCCAGGACTCCAGGATAGCACAGAGCCAGACTCCATCTGCAATTTACAAGACTTGCTCTTTTCTGCAGACTTCCTTCCAAGGCTCTAAGCCCAGCTCAGCCAAACATAAATAGGGCCAAACTTAACTAAGGATATCTACCTGTTAATTCATGTCCATATTTACATTGTAGTGGATGAGTAATACATATAGTCAATAGATGCTTGAATTAACTTTTTTTGCATATCGTTTGTGATTTAATCATTTGTGTACTGGTACATAACAAAAATGACAATGTGTTGTTGGGTATACACACAGAAACAGTAATTGTCAGAAACATTGAACCAATTATGTAATTTGGTCCTTAGCTTTGACTCGTGTCTGCACATACATAAACAATGGGTTGTTGTGACTCGTGTCTGTACACTCATAAACAATTGGTTTTTGTGACTCATGTCTGTATACATAAACAATAGGTTGTTGTGACTCGTGTCTGTACATACATAAACAATGGGTTGTTGTGACTTGTGTCTGTACACTCATAAACAATGGGTTGTTGTGACTCATGTCTGTATACATAAACAATAGGTTGTTGTGACTCATGTCTGTATACATAAACAATGGGTTGTTGTGACTCATGCCTGTATACATAAACAATGGGTTGTTGTGACTCGTGTCTGTACATACATAAACAATGGGTTGTTGTGACTCATGTCTGTACACATAAACAATGGGTTGTTGTGACTCGTGTCTGTACACATAAACAATGGCTCCTGATCCTTTCCATGTGAATGCCCATCAGATAGTATCAGTGACTGGCTTGTCTCTCCTCTCTTCCAGCTCAGACTCCTGGGGTGCATCCCAAATGGCACCTTTTTCCTTACATAGTGCACTACTTTTGACCAGAGCCCTGTGGGGAATAAGGTGCCATTTGTGAAGCAACCGTGGCTGCTGCATACTGCTGACAGCATGAGGCCACATGGATCCCAACACAATCAATCTCCATCTCAGCTGCTTGCTTCAGCACTGCAGAGAGCTGCACTGAGCATGCCCGCTGCATCTGCAGCCTGTGGATGGATGGAGTGGAGAGGAGGAGGAGGAGGAGGAGGAGGAGGAGGAGAGAGAGAATCACACAGGAGCTGCTGCTCAGTGCAGTGATGCTGCTGCAGCAGAGAGGAGAGGGGCTGCAAAGGGAGCTTCAGAATTAACAATAACAGACAAAACAGGGAGAACATGGAATGTTGTGGTGGAATGCAGAATGCTGGATTGTCTGGAACGGACATCATTAATGACATGAAGACAAGTATGGGTAAGAAAGGAGAAGACACAATGCTTCAGCGGGATGGAGAGGAGAGGAGGAGCGTTTTAAGATCAGAAAACGGATTAAAGAGGAAGATGGAAGGATGATCTCTGAGGAAAGACCAAGAGTAACCAGCCAGATCTATGCTAATCGGTCTTCCTCTGTGGTATCCTCATCCGTCAGCATCTGATCTTTTAGCTGCCAGAGCCTTGTTGTCAGTGAATGGGCATCACTCCTTGGGAATAGATTTGGTGTTTTGAAATTGAATCGGCTATAGAACGACATTGTCATCCTCTCTCTCTCTCTCTCTCTCTCTCTCTCTCTCTCTCTCTCTCTCTCTCTCCTCTCTGCAGAGTGAGCCGAGGCAGTGTTGGACTGTGTCAGTGTTTCCCTGGGTATCTAGACTGTCACTGTAACAGTGACTCCCAGACGGAGGGGAGATGTATGCCTTCTACTCCCTGCTAGTTTACATCTTCTACACGGTCTTCAAGAAGGAGGAGGAAGACGCCCTGGAAGCTGCTCAGGGCAGAGCCTCAGCTGTGAGTCTAGTCACAGCATTTGCGTCCCAAATGGCATCCTATTCCCTATATAGGGCACTATAGGGCACTAATATAGTGTACTTTCAAGCTCACAATGTGTAGTATGTAGATGCCTCAGTAGTGAGTCTAGTAACAGTGTTTAACTACAGCCCTCAGTAGAGTCTAGTAACAGTGTGTAACTACAGCCCTCAGTAGAGTCTAGTAACAGTGTGTAACTACAGCCCTCAGTAGAGTCTAGTAACAGTGTGTAACTACAGCCCTCAGTAGAGTCTAGTAACAGTGTGTAACTACAGCCCTCAGTAGAGTCTAGTAACAGTGTGTAACTACAGCCCCACGCGGTTCCTTTGTCTTGTCATCAGAGGATGGTAACCAGCACCAGGACTACCAATCCCATGACAGCAGGGAAACTGTATAGATACTGAGCTATTTATGTAAGTCTACTGTCTGGGGGATATGTTACTGGTAATCTCACAAATGTACATCTGTAATGCTATTTTATGTACGTAGAGAGAGATGTTCATGTTTGTCATACATATTGTGTAGGTCAATTGTATCTGGGCTGACATTGACATTGCAGGCTGGCAGTGTGTGTGTGTGTGTGTGTGTTGTGTCTGTGTTGGAGGCAAATACAGTATTTAGTAACACTAATGTCTGTTTCTGCTCTCTGCCATCCCCCTGTCTGTCTGTTGCTGTGATCAGGAGCCAGGACATGTTTCCATGGAAACAAGGAGCAGGAGGAAGAAAGGCCACACCCCCAGGAAGGAGAGGAAGAAAAGGGGGCGTGGCAGCAGGTTGAGTGACAGTGAGTGGATGCTTCATGACAACAATGCCTATGAATAGAAGCATCTGTAACACTGGTTAAATACTTAACTTCTGTACATGCCACTGACAGATATCAGTGATAATTGGTGTTATTATGGTATAGATATTTCTCATGGTGATCAATAGATGCTTAACAATAAAAAATGTTTTTACCTTTATTTAACTAGGCAAGACAGTTAAGAACAAATTCTTATTTACAATGGCGGCCTACCCTCGCCAAATCCAGATGACACTGGGCCAATTGTATGCCGCCCAATGGGACTCCCAATCACAGCCAGATGTGATACAGCCTGGATTTGAACCAGGGACTGTAGTGACCCCTCTTGCACTGAGATGCAGTGCCTTAGACCGCTGCACCACTCCGGAGCTCAATAGCTACTGTGGATTAGGAATGATAATAGTTACTGTTTTGATGTGGTATAGCTCTCATGGTGATCTCATGGTGATCTCTCATGGTGATCTCTCATGGTGATTTCTCGTGGTGATTTATGGTGATTTCTCATAGTGATTGATCGTATGAGTTCATGCCCTTATTAAAATGCTGGTGTATTTTCTTCAAGGCAGTAGCAGTGATAGTGACGGCCTGTCCCTGAGTGATGAAGATGATGATGGTGGTGGAGGTGGTGAAGTGCCCGATATCCCAGCATGCACTCCTCTGGGTGCCTTCCTGTCCTTTAAACAGGAGAACGAGAAAAGGAGGGAGGTCCAGGTGCAGCTGGAGACGGCAGGAAAGGTAGTCTTCACTACAAACACCTTGGCACCCTATTCCCTATAGGCCCTGGTCAAAAGTAGTGCACAATATAGGGTCCCATTTACACAATAGTACTGTTGCTTCTAGTTGTGGCCATGACCTTCTTAGAACTGGTGCATTATCTAAACTTCCTCCTGGTCTAGTTGTAGCCATGACCTTCGTAGAACTGGTGCATTATCTAAACTTCCTCCTGGTCTAGTTGTAGCCATGACCTTCTTAGAACTGATGCATTATCTAAACTTCCTCCTGGTCTAGTTGTAGCCATGACCTTCTTAGAACTGATGCATTATCTAAACTTCCTGCTGGTCTAGTTGTAGCCATGACCTTCTTAGAACTGATGCATTATCTAAACTTCCTCCTGGTCTAGTTGTAGCCATGACCTTCTTAGAACTGATGCATTATCTAAACTTCCTGCTGGTCTAGTTGTAGCCATGACCTTCTTAGAACTGATGCATTATCTAAACTTCCTCCTGGTCTAGTTGTAGCCATGACCTTCTTAGAACTGATGCATTATCTAAACTTCCTCCTGGTCTAGTTGTAGCCATGACCTTCTTA